>ARYC01002208.1:0-43176 GCA_000711775.1 Oxytricha trifallax
AATACGTTATTTAGTCAACAAAGTTCACATACAATTCTGGATAACTGCTAAACAGTGGCGAAGTCCCTGTACAAATCTAGAATCTAACAGGCGGAGCAATCATAAAAAATAAAACTTCTTTAAGAAAAAATTCAAGAATATTTAGCTAGCAATGTTGATGTTTTTTACATATAAAATGATGATGAGCTTTGCGAATTCCTTGAAGCTTATCTTCAAAGTTTTCGACTTGCCAAAATCAGGAATAAACCAGTTATGAATAATTAATGAAACGACACAAGCTATAATATTACAGGAGGATGTAAAGTTGATGAGTAACTAGGAACTCTTAGAGGCAGTCAAAATTTAATAGATGCATTCAACGAGACAATAAAATAAAAAGTCAAATCCTAGAAGTTAAGTAGCAATCCTTTTTTTAAGAAAAGAGAAGCTAAGCTCGCATGTAAGAAATTAGAGGTTATTAATCTATACTATAACGAGCAATTAAAACCTCGTCAAGTGGCTAAGAAATTGACGATGGATGTGGATGTTGTATATAAGACTATCGAAAAGTTTAAGTACGAGGTCAAGCATAAGATTCTTGATCCTAAAACCACAAAAGAAAGTGGGTAGAAAAGGAGTTTGTGGGAACTAGCTCTTGCTTGATTCTATCCAGGCCTACCTAGAACAGGACGGAATTTACGAAGTTACAGGATAGAAGCTTCATAATTATTTATTAAACCTGGCTCAAACAAAGCCAGAGTGGAAGCTACTTAAGGTCGGCGCTTTGTCTGTTACTTACACTCTGTCAATTTAGAATTACTTTTGTGAGATAAGTTCAATTCCCGCCAGTCTAAAAGATATGGGAAATTAAAACTACAGCCTTCCGCTATCTAATACTTAGGAATTGTTAGTATAGAGACTCGAACTTCAATGAGAAGAGGCTCTGGATTAGCAGGTTGTTGGCTCAGTTCTTATATGAGGATGCAGTTTATCATTTCAGTTGATGAGAGCAACTTCCGATCGGACTCGATGCCCTCAAAGTAATGGAGCTTCAACATTAAAGATATGCATCGAGATTCTGCAAATTTACAGAAGCGATAAAAAAGGTTGCAAAATGATAGCATGATCCTCGCTAGCGATGACAGACTTTTGTATGGAAAAATGCTCCTCAAAATGAATCAAAGTTCTGATTCTTCAACTTCAAAATTCTCAGAGAGCTTCCACCTGGAAAAAAATTGAAAATGTTGGGGAATAATTAGAGAAGGTTTCAAATTCATTTGACTTAGGGTTTACTAAAAATTGTAATTAAAAGGTTGGAAATATTAAAAGTGGAAAATTCGGTATGGCTAAGTCAACTTCGTAAGCAATTAGCCATTTTGCAATGAAATGCTTTATAGGACCTAAGGTAGGATAGGGGTTTAAAAAATATCCTAGACGCCAAAGAATCTTGTCAGCACTCCAATCTAAATTCATGGAGCGAAAGTTCAAAGGGGGTCAAAGTAGTCATCGAAAACCAGTAATTATAGTTAGAAAACCATTGAAAATACTAAGGTAATTATTAATGCATAATACTTTTAGGGAAATCCATAACTGAAACCATTAAAAAAGCAACTTCAGACCCCTTCAATGAAAACTCGGCTTGCATTTACAAAGGATCTCTCCCCGATATTAGAGGTCCCTGAGACCTCCAATTAGAAATTCAGCTTGACTAAAACTTTTCAGAGTTTCCGCATAAATAGTTCAGTGAAATCAGTAATGTCTGAAGACAATTCAGCTTCAAAAGTGAAGAGTGGTTTAACTCCTATTCTCGATAAAATATCAAAAATAAAACTGGAATCTTCGAGGAAGAAGTCTGTTGACCTAGGTGCCGAAACCAAGTTGGAAAGTCGGTTTGCGGTCACTCCTAGGAAATTAAAACTCTCAAGTAGCTTCCACAAAGACTCATCGAACCCTGGGTTAGAGCAGGGAAACTTGCAGAGTGAAAGGGGCTCTTACTAAAAGCTTTGGCCCCAGCTATTTATAGACCCTCACTTGAAAAGCATTAAGGAATACTAGAGTGAGATGAAGCAGAACCTGGGACACTATGGGATGAAAGTGAGAGAGTTGTCAATTAAGAAAAGCTCAGCTAAGAGATAGCAATTCTCAATGTCTTATATTGCTGCGATTTCCTAGGATAAAATTATCTCCAGTCAAGTGATAGAAGGAGCTTTTGACTCAGTTCTCTTTGAAAACTTTATCTACCATACCTTACGCAGTGTAAGAACTGACAAAGAACTACACTCGAAGAAAGTGGTCCTGCTGATGGACAACGCAGTCATTCATAAATATTCAGAGATGTTAGCCACAGCCAGAAAGTTCAAAGTGAATGTGCTCTTCAACGCCGAATACTCGCCTTTGCTCAATCCAATTGAGCAGTTATTCTCCTTTGCAAAGAAGGAGATGAAGATGGACACTATTTAGAACAAGTAAGTTTTAATGGGCTTTACACTTTTAGCAAGCAATTGGTGAAGAGGGTAGCGGAAATCGTTCAGAATTTAAGAAAAGAAGACATCCAGGGGATGTGGGCATTCAGTATCAAGAAGTGGATGGATTCATACTCTTCGATTCGGTTTTGTGTGATGATGTTTGTTTCATAGCTGAAGTAGTGTATAAAACCTGTTTCCCTTTACAATTTCCCCTGTCATGTCAGTTTTAAATTCATCGCAGATTATTATAATTAATAATACTATTTATATTTTACTTAAAAATGTCCTAATTCACTCTTTACAACACTCGATTCTAAAATACTGCTTCTATTTCACATTTGCACTCTTATAATGGCCACTTCCTCGCGATTCTACTTAGTTGCATTTGCCTTTATATTATCGCAATTATGGCTGAAAGCGATATTTCGGCAAAACTTCCAAATTTTTATGGAGTTACCCTACTTTCAAGCCCCTTTTCGGTAAATGAGAGAGGTTTTTATGAAAAAGTCCCTATTTTGGCCTAAACTACGCAAATCTCTGAAATCGCTAATTTCGCAAATGTCCCAACTTCCCTAATTATAAAGACCCCTAAATATGAGATGTATGAATTTTTACAAATACATATATAATTTTGACCATCCCCCTAAATTTTTTGACCAACTACTAATAAAAAAATGAAACATGTCAACAAAAACACAGGGGTTTTGAAATTGAGGGGATTTTGGGGTTTACGCATTTTACCATTGGTCTAATTATATTATTTATTTAATTTTAATTTTATTTTCACAATTTCCTGATTCAATTCTATTCTAGCAATATTGAATAATAAATACTAAACCAAGATTATACTGCTGTATTTTAATGACTAGCATTCAAATGCACAATGGAAGATCTAGATACTAAATTCGCAGTTCATAAGTTAGACACTGGTTTATTAAAAATGTGATTGTATTCGATCATTTTAAATTAGAATTGCAGGATTAAACTTTGGTTTTAATTGTGGAATGAAGTTCTGGTCCATTTTGTGTCCTTAAATCAACTCCAAGCTTAATGATTGGTACTATCATGACATTGATAAACTTCGTGAAATATATCAAGCAAAAAATCATCAAAGCCTAAATAATTTTGATGAAGATATAGCTGCCTTATTTGAAAAGTTACAGCAACAACCATAGTGAGTAGATAATATCGTTGAACATAATGAAACTACATCATAAAAATCTTTTTTAAAATTATAAATGACCAAGATAGTACATTATAAGAATGAGAGACATTTAAGAGATTAGCAAGACAGTAAGTTTCAAGAAAAAAAAGTAATTTTAAATGAAATATAATATTTAGATATACCTTATTAAAATAGATCCGCAATAATGCTGGAATATTTTAATTTTTAAAATACTCTTAATATATATAATAAATTTAAAAATTAAAATCAATATGATTTAAAAACGATGGATTAGTTTGATATTAAAAATATCTAAATAAACGGAGAAACAACATTTTAATAATTAAAACATAAAGAAAACATGTGTTTTTATTGTTTCTAATCAATTGTGCATCCCGTTACATATTATAATGTTAGTTATTGATAGAAATATACTGTATTAATTGTTAATCTTTATAGACTCATAATGTCAAGAAGATTTCAAAAATTATACAAATAGATCAGAAATCTGTTTAAAAAGCCCTGACTTAAGCAATTAATTATAATTGACATTTTATTCTATATCAATATCAAAAATATTATGTCGTATAACTCTAATAAAAGAAACTAAAAAATACACAGCAAATAAGAGTATCAATCATGAAAACACAATATTGCTTATGGTAGTGTTTAATAGTGTAATTAACCTCACTAAATTTTCTATAATCTCCAAAAGTAATATCATAATCATGACCACAGATAACTCTTCAATTTACATAATCACCCTATTATGCTGATCCAAATGTTTGCATTTCTTATTAAATCATCAAATAATGCTCTTAAAATTACTCAAAAGAGAAATAATGTCAAATAGTTAGAAAAAATTGAATATTTTTTATATTCTTAAAATACAATGAAGTTATAATTAAATCATAATCAGAATATTTTTATAAAATTTAAAAATATTAATCTGAATTGTCTTTAATTAATTTTAATATAGGCTCAAGTGGAAAATATAATATTTTTACTACTTTGCGCCCATTTCTTATAAATTAATGTTTTATAATTATAGTTTTAATTGCTTATATTTAGAATTTTTTTATTCATCAATATCAATTTAATTTCTCTAAATTTAATAATAGTTAAGTAATAACTGGATTATACTTAAGTTAAATAATTTTTTATATTCATAGAATTTCAATGAAAGATTTTTTACTTTTAGTAGTAAAATATTTGAAAATTATTCATTTAAATTCTTATGAATAAATTATATTTAATTTAGACTAAAAGCAAACTTCCTTTCTAATTTTTATTGTTAATAAACCTACTTTAACATATAAATTAAAAATATAAATAAAAAAGAATGTAAAAAGGTGATTAGTAATAATAAAATTAATAATTTAAGCAGTCAATAATTTATAAATATAATGAGAACTTATCATAGCAATTCTTCTACATTCTTTGTTACTTCAAATTCATCCATAATATTTTGTAATGTTTTTTGTTAGTTTTACTATTTTTTCTTCAATGAGTAACTCAAATTTTTTTGTTGGTGTTGCCAATTTTAATTCTTGACTTCATCATGTACAAACTTTATTTACAGGGTAGTAATTCAAAACCCCAAAACCCCTTAATGAGGTTTATAAGTGCTTTTATTTGTAGGGAATTTGTTAGGGTTGGGGTTATTAATTAAATGCGAGACAAAAATTGCAAGCTTTTGGGGTATATTTATGATGAAGAGTATATAGATTTAGTGTTTTAACTGCGTTTTGGATGTGATATGTATTGTGAATAACTCAAACCAGTACTGAACTATAAGTCTATTGCACTGCTCTTAAAGCGTAGTCCCTCAACTGTTCGTTCTCACCTGCTTGAAAGCTGTGTAATTAAAGAAATAATAGCTGAATTCTTAGCCTAAAAGGAAGTCTAAGTTTCTATAGAAGCATATTGATTATCTTATTAATGAAAAAACTTTGAAGTATTGGGCTCACTTCTCTCTCGACTAACGAGCTATTATGTTTCATCGCCAGTTCCCTGAGTTGAAGATGTCTGCATAATCTGTTGCAAACATTTATAAACGAAGCGGTATCTCTTACAAAGGTGTAAATCGTATCAAGAGAGTAATTGATTTCACTCTGCCATTTTACAACAACAACTTAAATTATATTTATAATTAAATGCAGAGAGCCTAATAGAATAATATTAAGTTTATTCATGCTGACGAGGCTGTGTTTACATTCAACACTTTCATCTAGAAGTCTTGGAATAAGAGTCATAGCAACATAGAAGTATATGACTAGAAAGTCAAGGTATAAACAATGGCAATTCTTGGAGGTATTAGCGAAGATGCTAGTTTAGAAACTTATGTTATTCATCCTCGCTCTATTAAGACAGAGCAGTATATTAATTTCTTAGAGCAGCTGAGAGAGAAGTACCCGAAATAAGGAGATTATACTATTTGCTGATAATCTTTCTGTTCATAAGATTAAAGATACAAGGAAGAGTTATGAACAACTAAGAATAACGCCAGTGTTCAACGTACCTTACAGTCCATAGTTTAATGGAATTGAGTTCTACTGGGGTATATTAAAAGGTCATTACAAGAAACTGCTGCTATACCACTTGATGCATGACCTACCTATCGATACAGTAGATTTAATAAAAATCTCAGAGAAGAGAGTAGATAATTAATTAGCTTAAAAGTGTGCTAAAGAAGGGAGAGTGAATGTATATAAATAAGTTTTGTAGTTAAGTTAATGAATATATAAGTCACATTTAAAATTCTTTAGAGGGAGCTGGCTTCTCTTTCTTTCCCTCTACTTCTTGCTTCCCTCCTCCTAAGTTTCTTCTCTTGCTGCCCGGTCCAGCATCTATGTTAATTGACTCTGGAGGCTAAATATTTGAATAAAGCCTCTTGCTGACTTCATACTTTGTCTGCGACTTTCGCTCTCTGTGAAGCTTGCTCTATTCCTTCATCAAGAAGATGTCAGTACCAGATTTTCCTAAAGAGTTAAACTACAAATCTTACTTGAAATATATGGGTGCTTCTGCAAGGCTCTGATAGCCAGCTCTCACTTATCTTGATCCCTTGTTTGTCCTTATCTTCTGAAGAGATGCTGTACCTTTTCTTATGAGATTCTTGAATAATTTTCTTTCAAGTAATCACCTTTAATTGTTGCAAGTATGCCAAAGAAATAGTTTCTTTCAGGCAGTTTATTTGACAATTGTTTCTTAGTAGGCAAGTACAGCGAAACCTCTGGGTCGTTCATAGCATCATCATATAAGTTAGTCACTGAGATTTCTGGATAGTTTGGAATCTCTGCAAACTTTACATCTTAAGTTTTCAATGCTTTCTTCTCTTCAAAGAGGATCGCCCTTAGAAATGAAATTTTGGTACCTTCCATCGTTGGCAAGAACAAACCAACTACATAATCAAGATGAGTTACTATGAATTCATTACCTTGCTGCACCAGGTAGCGGTGCAAATCCTCCTTGCTTCTAAATCTCTGAATCAATTCTTGAACTTGCACTCTTTTCATTACATCATTCATTGACTCCATCTTGTTTACAGATCTAAGAAATGATATTCAAATTTAAGTTTATTGATTTCAATTATAAACCTCTGAAAAACTTACTATTAAATATGGGCATCCTATAGGAGGTCAACCTCTTAGAAGGATATGGAGAAGGTTTGAGAACTGGTTTCAAACTTGAGAGATGAATATCAATTTCTACTGTTATAGTTCCATATTTTTAAATTTAAACTGGTACGTACTTAATTAGGAGCAGCTCCTAAAATGCTAGTACTTAATTAGGAGCATTAATAAAGCTAGCACTTAATTAGGAGCACCCTAATTTTAATCATAAAATCACAAAATACCTCCTAAAGCAGTACGTACATAATTAGGTGCACCTCCTAAATCGGTACGTACTATAATCAACTTATCATTGAAAGTAAAAATGGTTACTTCCTCACCCATATTTAGAGCTGGATCGTCTCTTAACACTCATAATTCTTCTCTAATACTCTAAGAACTTTCCTTAAACTTATAGGCTTGCAAAGCTCTCATATAAGCTCTCAGTTATAGAGGCAAATTTATAATTTTAAATTCAAATTTAAATATGAGCGCTAACATTTTAAGAAAAACAACAGCACTTCCATCAAACTAAATGAGACTTAAATTTGGCAGCAATAAAAAGTGTGATAGCTGTGAGATGAACTCTCATAAAAAACTACCAGAGCTATCACTTAAGGTCTCTGTTATTAAAATAGAAATTAATAATAGAAATAAATGGCAAACAAGTGTGTGGGAGACAGAGAGGAGGAGAAAGTTAGAAATGAAATTTCAATGTAAGCAGAGGAAGATGAAGTATATTTTTGTGAGAAGTGTGAAAGAGACTTTACTCATAAATCTAGCTGGTACAGGCACATGAAGGTCCATAAGGAAGCTAAGCCTACTGTATACTTAAAGCACGACAAAGTTGATGGAAAGTATGATTGCTTTGAGTGCCATAAACAGTACTCTCACACAAGAGACTTAAAGAAGCATCTTTTAAAAGCCCACAAGAAAGAAATAGAAGTTGAAGATTAAGACACTCAACTGAAGTTGCTCAACAAAAGAAAAGCAAGGGAGCCTCTATAAGTTGCTGAGCTTTAACAAGCAAGCGAATCAGAGTATGTGAGGATTGCACGCAACATAATAGCATCAGAGGTCATAAAATCATGATTAAAATATAATAAAAGAAAATTCCAGTACTAGCATAGATTGATTTAGATACTTCTCTCTAAAGCTACCTAATTCTAGAGGACTCCTATGACAAGAAAGTTATTAAGGATCATCAGTATGCTTACAAGGTACATCCTTCAACTATCTCCTTAGTGATGATAAATATTAAATGGAGTTTACTAATGAATATTAAGTACTCACTCAGGCTAAGTTTAAAGAATACAAATACTTAATAAAGCTAGATGCTGTTTTCCTAGCCAAAAATCAAGTAGCTTTCAGACTACCACTATTTGAAATGACACTCAGAGATTTCATAACTGATCAAAGAAATCATAGATAGCTTGCATTAATATCAACCTAAGCTATACAAGGTAGCAAAGACCTTCATAAATTAGGCTTTGTTAACAGAGATCTCAAGCCTGAGAATATAATGTTGAATTTTTCAACAGTAAAAGTAACAATTATTGATTTCAACAGAGCCTTAAGAGTGGAAGTATCAAGGCTTGGAAGTGTAATGGGAACTCAAGGATATTATCCGGAAAGGGAAGACTGGAGAGATGGAGACTAACAGTGGGATGTGTGGGGTTTAGCAGCAATAATATTAGAGTGTGATATGCCTCGCAACGATTACTACTCTACAAGGCGCGAGAGAAGGATGCAAGGCAAAGAATAAAGCAATTTATTGACAAAACAAGAGTGTCTCAATCAATGAAGCAAATGGCAGAGTCAATAACAATAAAACCAAACTCAAGATCAGAAATATCAATAGAGTAGATAGAGTTGTGGTTAAGTAAGATAAACTTCAGACCTCTCCCACATGATCCAAAAGTGCATTTTGAGTGATTAAATTAAATAAATTTACTATTAATTTCACATTAAAACCTATCAATAACCCCAACCCCTAACAAATTCCCTACAAATCAAAGCACTTATAAACCTCATTAAGGGATTTGGGGTTTTGAATCCACTACACTTAGCAATCATAAAAAATAGTTAGGACTGTACTCGAACACTAATTAATGAAACAAATATAGACATCACCTAGCTTTCTAAATAAGGAGAGACCTCAGTAATCCTAGCATGTAAAAGTGCAGTTAATATTGAAATATTAGAAAGTCTATTAGTAGGGCTTAGAGCAATTATGTCAATAGTTGAGGTTAAGAAGTTTTTAGATCTTACTGATAAGTCAGGGTTGAAAGCATTTGACTACTGTAAGATTAAAAAAAGGACTGATCTCGCTATTGTACTTGGAGAATTCGTAGACACTAGCAAGTCAGTCGTAGAAATTCATTATGAGTTAATTAATTATGATTTCAAAGCTAATGCAAAGTCTTTTTTCGAAAAGGAGATTGACAGTACAAGAAATATTAATACTTAGCTGTAATATATGCCAATCCAAAATCCATTCTTGAGATCTTAAATGAAAATCAAATTGGAAAAATGTCCAGCTAAACAAATCAAGCCTCTTTAATATACTCCTTTCCAATGGATAGACTCCTAATAATAACTTGAAGCTTCTATCAAAGAAATTAAAGAGGAATTGAGTCATTGCAATTTGCTCTCAGTTGATATAGAATATCATAATTTAGCAAAGGTAAGCATTTATTTAAAGTTTAACTTTATAGCATACATGCATTGTCTGCCTGATTCAAATCTCCACTTATTCTAAAGACTATGTATAAGAAAAATACCTTTTATAAAAACATTTGATTTAAATATTAAATTTTATAATTGACGTGCTAAAAACAAAAGAATTTGTTGCGTAATACATTTAAGAAATCTTTGTCGATCCTTCCATAGTAAAGATTTTTCATGGATGTGATTCTGATATTCAAATACTAGCAGTAAATATTTCCTTAATTTTCAAATTCTTTAATAGAGCGATTTGGATATATTTGTGGTAAATCTATTCGATACAGCAAGAGCATATTAGGCAATATTTAAGCTCCCTGAAAATGCCCCAAAACATGTGGATCTTACCTCCCTCGAGAGTCTTTGTGATAAGTTCTTAGGAATTTAGTTGGATAAATTTTTCTAAGTATCAGATTGGAGAATCAGACCTTAAATAAAAATATATGAATCTTAAATTCTAATTTTAGAGTTAATTCATCATAATTAAAGTATAAACGTCATCGATTAAACATTGATATCATAAATGGAAAGCTATAGATCACTATTTCACCCTGAACTCATGAAGGGCAAAGTTGTTATTATTACTGGAGGCTCAAGAGGAGGCATGCTTAAAGAAATGGGAAGAGCTTATCTCATTCATGGCGCTAAGGCTGTTGTTTTAATGAGCAGAAGTGCAGACAAGAACGCTGAAGTCGCAAAGGATCTATGTAAGTATGGACAAGGTCACAGCGAGCCAGGTGATGTTAGAAAGTCGGAGGATTGCAAAAGAGTAGTTGAAAATACAGTTAAGTTGTTTGGAAGAGTTGATGTACTAATCAACGGTGCTGCTGGAAACTTTTTGGCATCTGCTTCAGCATTGTCTACTAATGGTTTTAGAACAGTTTAAGAGATTGATTGTCTCGGAACATTTAACATGAGTTAAGCTGTATACAATGGCTTCATGAAGGATAATGGTGGTGGCGTTATCATCAACATATCAGCAACACTTCATTGGAGTGGTTCCGCACTTTAGATTCATTCAGCTGCTGCTAAAGCTGGAGTTGATTCCATGACTAAGACTCTTGCAGTTGAATGGGGTCCTAACAAGGTAAGAGTAGTAGGTATTGTACCAGGTGGAATTGAGGGAACTGAAGGCTTCGAAAGACTTGGAGATTTTGCCTCAATGAACAATAAGGAAAAGGCTAATGCTGCTTTCGCAAATTCACAAGTCTCAAAAGGTAACAACCTTTTCGAAATTGCAAAGAATACCATTCCTATATCAAGATTCGGACAAGTTGAAGATATTGCAAATGCTGCCTTGTTCTTAGCTAGTCCAATGGCCTCATATAAAATAAGGTTGATTTAAATCATTTTTCTTATATTTTATATGTCACTGGAACTAACTTGCTAGTTGACGGTGGTGCTGTCTTGACATATCCAAATTTCTTGTTTTACGAGAAGACTTTCGTAGATATGTGGTCAAAGGGCAAACTCTGAATAAATAGATTAGCTTTTTGGAGTATCAAACATTTAACTTAATAGAGATGAGTATTAAATTTAATTAGTTAAGTTTTTTCTAAACAAATATAAAGCTTTAATGATTATCTCAATTTTATACACAATTAAACTAATCAGTGTAAGAGAAGCTCCTCTGATTAACCTTCAACTTGCTTAATGATCTCGTCCATCTTTCCTTCCCATTAACCAATCTTTCTAACCATAATCTCGAGATGACTCTTGCTCAAGTATCTTGGAAGAATCCAGTTAACATGTACCACTTAATCAACCTCATCGATCTGCCCCTTAATGAGTTCTAAGCTCATTGCTTTCATGAGTAAGAGCTCAACATCATTAACAAAATTTATAACCGTATAAATATTTTATATATTATACATCAACTAAATTGTGGCCAATGTGGCAATCTCTTGAAATTCTTTCGAAGCTAATGCTTCTTTCATCTTTATCAACAGCGAATATAATGTTTATAAAACAAAATTCAAAAAGTATTATCGTTGTTATAACAGTTCCAGGAATGCAATAATTTTGACTTTTTACTCTAGATTATTCAATTCTTGTCTAATTGCTCCCTAAATATAATCTTAATTTTTAAAAAATACTTACGAATCTTGAGATGTACTCTGAATGCTTATTGATTGCATTTCCAAATTCTTGAATCTAACCTCTACCAAGAGTGTTCAACAACTCATAAAGCCATTCGAAATCTGAGCCAACTAATGAGTGAAGAATCTCCTTATCAAGCTAAAATAAAGAGTTATTAAGTTTTTAAGACTTACCAATTCACTGATGTTATAGATATTCTTGCCTAAGAGAACTGACATGCCCATCTTAATTGACCAGTCTTTCTTCTCAGTTTGAGTTAGTTCAGATGCTGGAGTGTATGCGAGGTATTAAAGACTGCTCTTATAGAAATTTTCATGATCATCCTTTCTTCTGTAGTACAAGGCATAAGTTTTGCTAAGATTTGCATAAACAACTGGATCCACGTCTGAAAGAGCCTCAAGTTCCTTTTTCACTTAGTTTAGGATCTCGAAGCAGTCGTGGTGCTATCCAAGTTAGAGTTTCTTCTCAGCTTTGCCAATACTTAGTAAGAATACTGCATCTTACTTTCCAGCCAATCTCTGCTTGGCAGCATCCAAGAATTCAATGGCTTGCTCAAGATCTGAAAGAATTTTTTAGAATAACATGGTAATAATCCTTACCAGTGAATTATCTTGATACAGTAATAGTTATCTAGGCATACTTGAGTGGGTTAACTCTCTAGGTTAAGTCCTTTATCAAGCAATTGTAAAGTTCGATAAGATCTTGCCCTTCATCAAAAGCTTTATCATTTGTGTAAGAGAACAAAGCCTCAGTTAGCTAATGCCATAATCTACAAAAACATTAATAATCATTCTCATAGATAAAGTTATAGTTCTAACATACTTCTCTTTGTAGGTTTGGGTAATCAGATCGATGCTCTGTTGAAGGTTTGGGAACTTTCTGGCTTGAGTGTCGAGGCACTGTAGAACTGTTTGTGAAATCATTTTTGGTTAATTTAGACTTAAGATTAAATTTGATATTTTAAATTTATAATCAAGAGTACAGTTTGTGTTAATAACTTATATTTATAAAATTAGTTAATTTATATTAAAGGCTTTGCTCTGAATCTCTTGAAATCTATCACAGTTTCTTTCATTTTGCCTGTCTCTAAGTCAAACCTTCTCAAACTTGACCTTATCACGACCTTATGATTTACCAGAAGCCGATTGGTAGTCAGCTCACTCTCGAGGGCAAGCTAATTCTCATTCAAAGCTTAATGGATCATAAGTAGATAAGGAATCAAGTGATACCTTTTGAACTTTTGAGACAAAAACAATATTTTGAAAGACTTTTGAATCGAAATCGAAGTCACTCAAAGCAAAAGCCACAAATCACACGATCAATATGATTTCTTATAAGATTATATTATTGTTGTTAAACTGGCAGGAATACTCCGCAGATGTTTTATAGTTTCAAATATGTACAAATACTTGTGCACTAATAATTCATTCTGTTTCATAAATTACTGCCAGTTGCCTTTGACTTGTCATATTTAAATGTCTCAGGCTGCTTTACTACACGTAAGGGAATCAATGCCTCTTCAGAGTTTATACAGGAGAATAGCCATTTGACCGATATAGAAGAAAATGTAGTGCTTGCTTGTATAAGTAACGTATGATGCAAAATGCTTGCCTACAACACAATGCCAGTTTGGTGAATACTTCTTATCAAAGAAACTCTTAATGTATTTCATTAAAAATAGCGAACTTGGCTACAATAAACACATTTAACTTGAGGTACTTTAAAATTGTAAAATGTATTCTGAAATCTCCTTCTCAGTTTCTTTATTATCGATAGCACGGTTGACTTGTTGTTCTACATCGTTTTTCATGTCTTAGTCCATCTCGCAGACTACCCAGGTAACATTGCGCTCAGTCATCTTTTAAATATATTCTCTGTGATAAAAGTAATTAATTATAAGTCTTTTTAATTGTTTAAATTTCTTAACTAAAATTAAATTATACTTCAAGAATTTCATGCTAACTTGAATTGAAATAATTCCAAAAAGTGAATTTAACATTTTTAACTCAAATTAACTTCATCAATTATCCATCATCATTTCTACATCTGCAGCTTACTATTTTTAAACATTTTCTTAAGGTTTGGCGGGAATTGCTCTGGTCCTTGTGAACATAGCTTCCATAAGTTTGTTTCTAAATAATACATAAATGATAAATGAGTTAATTACATTTCACTTGTTGTCTCAAAGTACACTTAATCAATTTAAAATTAATTAAAGTTTAATTGAAACAATTACATTGATAATGTTATGAAAATTTATTATATTGACTTTACTATTGAAATTCTCAACAGCCTTACATCCTCTAGCTTTCATATAGACAAATCCATCAGCATGCTATATCAATTGTTAATAATTTTATTGAATTGCAATCATAAAGCAATCTATCATGTACCCAAGACATTCAACTCATTCTATACTTACTTCTTCAATTTCGCCTAAAAATTCGTAAATTTTATGAATCTCAAGGTTCTTATCTTTAACCAAGAATGAGTTTACAACAAATTCCTCATCATCCTACTCAATTACAGTAAATCCATGCTCATTCTGTAAAATCTTCACTTTCCCAAGTATTCTGCAAGATTTATACGAAAAATTATCATTGGCGATTCTTTGCTTCAATTAGGGGAGAGTGATAAATCTGCAGGAGTCTAATTGCGGGATATTCATTTTATTAATTTATAATTATTATTTGTAAATTTAAAGTTAGGCCAAATAATTTATTGTTTAAAGAAATCAATAATAAGTTAGTATTTATTTTTAATTTCAAATCACTAGATAGAATCTTTTGTCATTTGCTATCTTCATACATCTTCAAGATATAATAAAAATAATTTACAATTCATAGATTTATTTATAAATTTAAATATATCATATTGCTGTAGATCACGAAACATTTAAAACATACATTCATGCATTGATTCATTAAAGTCTCATTAATTTCCCTTTAACTATCTAGTATATTTTACTTAGTTTGTGACTTTTGCATGGTAGATTTAACTTTTGATCCTATTATCCCCACTGATATATCCATAGTTGCATTTTACATTTTCACATTCTAGCAGCAGTCGCTTTCATTAAAAAATAAGAAAACAAATTATTATATCATTTTAAAGTAGATTAGAGTAGTTTTAAAGCTTCTGAGCTCTCTTAATTCTTATGTTAGCTTGGTTATTATGCAAGTTTTTAGGGAAGCTACATTGGCTATTAGTTTTAAAATGCAGTTTTTAACAAATTTATTTAAAATCAACTATTAAATGTTGTTTTACGAAATAACTGAGAGGGGATAGGTTAAATATTTTTATGATTTTCGAAGATTTTAGTGAAAGGTTCAAAGTATAATAGAGAATGATAAAAAAAACATTATTTAATTATAATTTGATTCGATAGTATAGATAAAAATAAAAACAGATACAAAAAATAAATGATCAAAAGAAGGTAATAAACATTAATCGATGTTCATTTCGTAAGTGTAAGAAAAAATTTTAAGATGTGAAAAACAAAATTAGAACAAAAAAATAAGGATTCTTTTTCCATAACAGGAAATTTCCCCAAGTTTTAATTGTATTGTATGTGCTAAGAGCCTCTTCTAATCAGAAAATCTTTGTTACCTTTGATGTTTTGGATTTAATTTCTTTTATTCTAAAATCCAGTATCAAACATTGAAACTCCAACACTATCATTCTAAAAGTTGGACAAAACATCAATGTCAATATCATTGTTAAAGGTCTCTGTATCTAGACGTAGTTCTTCAAATGTACACTAAATTTCTTTCTCATTTCCACTTGACATTAAATCTATTTCAGAAAAAGCTTGCTCATTTTGAATTAATTAATCATGCTTGTACTGCTTATTATTTGTGTCCCAAGCTGTTAATTCAGGAATCTTTATAAATAAATTTGAGTTATTAGGTTGCTTCTTTTTTAAATGAAGTAGACTAGAGTGAGATCTTGTTTTATTTAGTATTTATTACTATTGTTACGCTTAAGTAACAGTGCTTTGGTAGGAATAGTCAAGAACCTAACTACATTTATCACTTGTTAAATTGCTTAGATTCTTTTTCTTTGATTAGAACTCTTTGAGATTGAATTTACCCATTTTATCTTCAAGTTAATCATAACTTTATTTCAATAATTGTAAAGGTATCTTCATTAAACTACGACTAATCAAGCTCAAATGATCTTGGGTTTGTTATAAATTTTCATATTTACAAGCTGATTTTTGGCATTTAAAAAGGAAATTAACTCCCTTAGATCTTATATAACTGAGTTTATACTAAATATCTTTAGGTATTTCAATGTTTATGATATTACAGTACTTTCCTTAGCATGCTTGTCTCTTTTATTAGTTAATATTATAGTCGAGTAATGTTTTTTCAGTCTGTCTTTGAATTGACTACTCTTTTATACTGTTTTCTTTTAAGGATTCTCTTTGCTTATTAATGAGCTTTCCTGTGTATTTTATTGAATGTTAAGTTTTCTTATCTCCCAAGCTACTCTCATTATTCTTTTCTCTTGTAGATAACTTGCTATCTCTTCTGAATGAGAGCTGATATAACATAATAATTTTATTATATAAAAATTGAACTTTTTATAGCTCTTTACTGGCACTTACAAATTAACTTTCTTTTCGTTAGATAATTACTGTCCAATAAAGCCTGGATTTTAAAGTTGCCTGATTTACTACCTTAATAGCATAATTTTATTGCTTGGTTAAGGTTTAACGCTCTATAAATCTTGATTAAAATCAGTCATTGATGTTTAACTACCCATTTCATTTCCTTATGTCACAAATGAATGTTCAATATCCTTATTTAACTTTATCTTACTTGAAGAGAACTTATCATTAAATATAGGTTATTAGTGCGAAAACCTCTTTTTGTCAAAGAATCTTTAGACTCTCTAGCTTTAGATAGATGCTTTTGCATCACGTAATTTGTCTTTATTTTAATCACCCTTGTTAGAATTTTAGTTTTAGACAAAGTATTCGTTATCAATAAATATCTACTAATCGTCTATGTCTTGCTCAGTAATTTTTGTTGGTTCTTAACTTAAATGCAATACTTAGCTCTAATTCTAGTTTTCATATAATTTATCTCCTAATATGTTGATTTTTTAATTGTAAGAATTTATAGGCAATTAATTTTTAAGAATTGCTTGTGATTAAGAGGTTTTCAATCGAGTATTAAGAACTTTTTTTGTTAAACTTTGGCATCTTTGAGACTTTAATTTTGCCTATGTTTAAAAATAAGGATAAAAATAGCTAAAGTTATACTGTCTATTCCTAAAAATTGAAATATTTCGGTATTACTAGGGTAGATTAGAAACGATATAAAAATATTTTTAATTTTACTTAATATAGCTTGGTGATTTATTTATAGTTCACAAGAAACTATGTCATTTTGTAAATTGATTGTCCTTAATACTTATAAGCTTAGATTTATAATATTTTAAAAAGACTAGCTATCAGTTTTCTTTAATTCTTCAAATTTATTTTTCTTGATATAACTGACTACTGATCTAAATATCTTGATTTTGGGAATTTTAGTACTATTTGGAAAGTTTACTTCTAATTTTATTATTTCAGGTACCCCATTCTAATTATTATACGAATTTTGTGATAGTTACTACAATCCAATAAAATTCTTAGTCTTTCTGAAAGTTTAAAGTGAAGTAAGTTGAGCAACTGTAAGTACCTATTTTTTTATTGAGTGTGTAACATACATCAATTCATTCTAAGTTTAATCTGAAATTATTACTGGATCAGTATCAGTAATCATAAAACAGATGAGCTGATTAGAATTTTATCCAACATACTCCATAAATTGTAAACTTTATTAACTTGATTTTAGATACTATTTATAAGCCTCAAACAAAATTACTTGAATTGTTTGATTTAGATTTGTAATTTCATTTGCATTCAAAACCCCAAAACCCTTTCAGTAGTTTGATTGAGTTTTTGATTGATAAAAGTAGACTATTAGTGCATACTTTATTAGGGTTTTAATAGGGTTTATGTAGGGGTTTAATGTTTAAATATTAGTAATTTAAGTGAGTATATGCGAGGTTTGGGGTCTGTTTATGACAGTGAGTATATAGATTTATTGTTTAAGTTGCGTTATGGATGTGATGAATATAATGATCAACTCAAGCCTATCCTTAATTACACGTCTATAGCAAGGTTACTCCATAAATCTCCAGCAACTGTGAGATCTCACTGTCTATTAGCATTGAATTTAAAGAGACAGCAGCTTAATTTTAAGCCTAAAAGACCTCTAAAATTTTAGCAGCATCATATCGATTATCTAATTAATGATAAGACTCTTAATTACTGGGCTCATTTCTCTCTAGCCTAGAGGGCTGTGATGTTTCATCGCCAATTTCCTGAGATTCATATATCTGCTTAATCGATAGCTAACATATATAAAAAGAACGGAATATCATACAAGATAGTCAATCGCATTAAGAGAGTGATTGACTTTAATGTTCCATTTTATAAGACTAATTTAAATTATATATTCGATTAAATGCAGAGGTCTTAAGAGCATAATATAAAGTTCATACACGCTGATGAGGCTGTATTTACATTCAATACCTTTATATCAAGGTCTTGGTACAAGAGGTATAGTAATATAGAAGTTTATGACTAAAAGGTTAAGGTGTAAACTCATGCTATTCTTGGAGGAATAAGTGAAGATAGTGGCCTCGAGACTTATGTTATTCACCCTCGTTCTATAAAGACTGAATAATATATTAAGTTCTTGCAATAACTCAGAGATAAGTACGCTGACTAAGAGATTATTCTATTCGTTGATAACTTGTCAGTTCATAAAACTAAAGACTCAAGGAAGGAATATGAAAGGCTAAATATAACACCTGTATTTAATGTTCCTTACAGCCCTTAGTTCAATGGAATTGAATTATATTGGGGATTATTGAAAGGTCATTATAAGAAATTGCTGCTCTACCATCTGATGCATGATTTAAAGATAGATACAGTCGATTTTATTAAGAGTGCTGCTAAGAGAGTCAGCGATGATAAAGCTAAAGTATGCGCAAGAGAAGGGAGATTTTGTGTTTATAAATAAGTTTTAGATTTAAACGAATGAATAAGTTCACATATTAAATTTGCCCGTAAAGGAATTTGGCTTCTCTTTCTTTTCTTCCTCTTAAGGCTTGCTTGGGCCTATGTTTCTTCTCTTAGTGCCAGCTCCTGCATCTATGTTCATCTCTTCTGGCTTTTATAAATCTTTGAAGAGCCTCTTACTCAATTCATGTTTTACTTGAGACTTTCTCTCTCTGTTTAATTTGCTGCGCTCTTTCATCAAGTATATAGCAGTACCAGGTTTTTCTTTAAAGTTAGAAGACTAAGCTTACTTGAGATGAAAGGATGCTTTTAAAGTTCCTACAGCCAGGTATCACTTATTTTAATACCTTGCTTCTCTTTTTCTTCAGGAGAGATGCTGTAGCGTTTCTTATGAGCTTCTTAAATAACTTCATTTAAGTACTCAGGTTTCAGAGTTGCAAGAACACCAAAGAAGAAGTTTCTCTCTGGCAACTTATTAGAGAGCTGTAGCTTTGATGGAAGGTAGAGAGCTACGTCCGGATCACTCATAGCATCGTCATATAGGTTTGTCACTGATATGTCAGGATAGTTAGGTATCTCTATCATCCTAATTTCATTAGACTTAAAAGCTTTTTTCTCTTCACTCAGTAAGGCTTTTAAGAATGAGATTTTAGTTCCCTCCTAAGTTGGCAAGAACAATCCAACTATAATGGATTTATTAATCTTACTTAAGAACTTACCTTGCTATACCAAATATCTATAAAGGTCCTCTTTACTTCGAAATTTTCCTATTAAATCTTGAGATTAAATTCTCTTCATTGCATCATTCATAGACTCCATCTTGCTTCCTCTTTCTAGAAATGTTAATGAAATTTAAAATTATGGATATCCATTCTAAGTTTATTAAAATCTTACTACTAAATAAGGAGAATCTACTGGAGGTCAACCTTGAAAAGATATGAGGAGAAGCATTGAAAAAATTGGTCCAAGTTTCACAGATTGATATCCATTTTTATCAAACTTTTTCCATTAAATTGCTCCTAATAATGTTTAATTATTTTAGGAGGTCCTCCAAATTAAGTTCGAACTTTATTAGGAGTTTAATTTTAAGGTTAAAACTTAATTAGGAGAAGATTAAATTTAAAAATGCTTAATAATTTTACCTCCAAATAAAGTTCAAACTTGATTTGGAGGACCTCCTAGAGAAACAAAACTTCATTAGGAGTATATTAATTTACTAAAACGAATAAAATTATCATAAAATATGTCAACTTACAGCCTTTTATGGTGATTTAATTTTCTTACCTCTCAGCCGAAAATCTACCAGAGTGTCTTAAACTCTTCTATAATAGTTTATCTAGGTAGATTTGATCATTATTATAATAAAATATATCAGCAAACTAAAATGAGCGCTAACCTGTTAAGAAGAACTGCATTACTTGGATCAAGTCAATAAAAGTTATCATTCCATCAACCAAGAAAAGTAGAGACCAGAGACGCTTGTACTCAGTGGGAGCCTACTTATGACAACTTTGATCAGTCTAGCTTTGAGATTTAAATATAAGTTAAGTAGGAGGTTATCAAAGAAGCTTTGCAAATTTAGGAGGAGGTTAAACAACCAGCCATAGAGCATTAATAAATACCAGCCAAAGTTGACTATTAATGCAAAGAATGCAATAAAGTTTTCCCTTACAAGTCAACTTATAAGAGACACTTGAGAGATATACACAACGATATGCCAAGGTTATATCTCAAGCATTAAAAGAAAGATGGGAAGTATGTCTGTGAGTTCTGTGAGAAGCCATATTCTCATACTAGAGACCTCAAAGTGCACTTAAAGAAAAAGCACAATTAAAGTTTTGTCTTTATTCATGAACCTACAGGGAATAGATTCCTCTAAAAGAGGAGATCAAGAAACCCAGTGGAGTCTCTTAGAGTTGAAGTCTAGAAGTAAGTTAAAATGAAGAAAGCAGTCAAGAACTTTCCAGTCTCTGAAATCAATAAAATCATGGTTAAAATAGAGGCAATGAAGATTCCTATATTAAAAATTATTGACTTAGATTCTTGCCTAGAAAGCTACCTCACTCTTGAAGATAAAATAGAGAAGAGAGTCATTACAGATGACTAATATGTTTACAAGATATATCCTTTCATTTACTTCCTTGCTGATGACAAGTTCCAAATGGAATTTGTTAATGAGTATTATACTCTTTAAAAGGCAAAGTTAAATTATTGCAGGCATATCATCTAGCTTGATGCTATTTTACTTGGTAAAGATCATGTAGCCTTTAGGCTTCCATTACTTGAAATGACTTACAGAAAATTCTTATCTGACAATAGATGTCAGAGATAAATTGGCTAGATAGTATAGCAGATAGTTGAGGGGATTGAAGAGCTTCACAAGCTAGGTTATGTTCATAGAGACTTAAAGCCAGAGAACATCATGTTGAACTTTCAGCCTCTTAGAGTTTATATTATTGACTTCAACAGAGCTCAAAGAGTGCAAGCCTCTGCATAAGGAAATGTATACGGCACTCCTGGATATTTTCCAGAGAGAGAGGATTGGAGAGATGGAGACACTTAATGGGATATCTGGGCTCTAGAAGTAATAATAATAGAGAGCGACATGCCAAGAAACGATTACTTTAGCTGCAGGGGTGAGAGAGATTCTAAGCAAAGAATCAAATAATATCTCGATAAAAATAAAATAAATGGAGGTCTCAGAGAACTTGCATACTCAACTATTATCAAGCCAAGCTAAGAGAATTAACAAACAATAGAAACAATTAAACATCATCTTAGAAAGATAAAATTCAGAGAACTGCCACATGACACTAAGCTTATGTTTGTGTGAGATATCTTAAAAACTCGCTTGTTATACTCACTTAAATTACTAATATTTAAACATTAAACCCCTACATAAACCCTATTAAAACCCTAATAAAGTATGCACTAATAGTCTACTTTTATCAATCAAAAACTCAATCAAACTACTGAAAGGGTTTTGGGGTTTTGATTATGATCATTTTAGAATGAGGTGTTAATGAAAAAATCTTTGATTTTTAGGCATAAAACGTTCTTTTCTACTTAGTCATCTTAACAATAGCTTTCTTATTTTTTTACAAAGATAAATGTATTTAAATGTCCCTCATTTCCATTTATATTTTTGCACATCTTTATGATTTAGCAGAAATCTTTACATAAAGGAAGTTGGAAACCTTAATTTTAAGAAAACAGTTTTTTGTTGTAATTTAGTTACTGTTGAGATGTTGGCTTAAATTAGAATGCTTTGCTACTTTGACAACGCTTCATTAAAAAATTGGAGATTAAAGGTTAATGAGTTTCCTTAAATTAAATTAACATATCACTATTTAGTAACTAATCAGTAATTAAGTCTTGAATTATGAGAAGAAGTAACTCAAAACTGCACGGCTAAACAAATATTTTAAAAAAAACTTTCCACAACCAAGATTGCTTCTTCTATATCCATATTTAACTGAGTCCATTTTACTAGTAGACGAAGTAATAATCAAATTTACTCTTGTTATTCACCTGGATTCCCTCCTTATCCTAAGCTTACTTTAGTATCAAAAGAAAACTGTCATAATTGGATTTATTATTAGAAATTATTAAAAAGATTAAAAATTATAGGGTGAAAAGTTTATTAATTAAATCATTAAAATTTGTTTTTACATAATCACAACATCTCAAATTCTTTTACTTTTAATTTTAAAGAATTAATAAATTAATTTAAAAATGAAAGATGGTTTAACTTATAATTCAAGCACTTAAAGAGGAACATTTTACTCTTCATAAAAGAACCCACTATTCAATTTAAAATCAATACTTAATAGAAATCCTTCTCAATAAACTTTCAATCTTAATTTGCCTGAGGTCTAATCATCTTCTCCAAGCCAATTCTTTCTAAAAACTAACACCGAGTCTTTTATGAAAAAATATAAGAAACTCAAAAATTAAGAGAAGGATTACTTGTACATGAACAGACCAGTATTAACTTAAAACTCACCTAAAAAGCATCGATAATAAGAACCACCCCAAAACCCCTTCTCTGATAATATTCATGTACATTTAAGGAAATCGCAATCTCAAGGGATGTTGCCTCAAGGAATTCATTGGGGTTATAATGAGTCTAATTAATTGCAAAATTCCTAATAATCTCCAAGAAAATTTTACATTAACAAATTAGGATTACAAGGATAAAATGACACAAATTAAACCTCCACAAATATGAGTTCCACGTAGAATAACTTAAAGCTTACATAGTTATTTTCAAATAAGCTGTTGAAAGGAATTTAGTATTCATCGGAGACTGGTTCTATAATCAGTAAATTTTAAACAAAATCCATTATATTTGTTGACTAATTATAAATTAAAAATTTTCAAGATCAAAGGAACCAATATTCTTTGCATGTAACAGAGTAATAAACAAATTTTTCAGAAGAAAAAAAATAATTTCTTTTTTATTTTTCATTTATGAAATTTCTCAATGTCATAATGCATCTGTAAATGCATATCCATTTTTATACTCTTATAAAATATTTATTTAAAAAAACCATCTGTAAATATCCATCAATATTTTTTGTTTAATATTCTTTCTAATAAATTAAAACTTTTTTATTTTTTCTTCATGAATATCACTTCCAGTAACTTAAAACATTAAAAACAAAACCAGTCCCAAATAAAAATTAGAAAATAGAATTATAAAGGTTAAAGGAGTAAAAATGCCAAAAAATATATAAAAAGTAAAATTAACTCCTATAGTCTCTAGAAGACATTCGAAATACGAAACCTCACTATTTCAAAGGCAAATTGATGATTAATCAAAAGGATACAATACTCAAAGAGACAACTCTAACAGCACCTTAAAAATTAACATCGAAAATCTATAATAAACCAATAAAAATGAAGAATATTTGCATAATTATGACAATGAGTTAGAGGAAGAAATTATTAACGATCTTCCGATAGATTAGCAGGTTAAGTAGCTTTATAAAACTATTTAAATGTAGCATTCTTAAAAACATGGATAGACACAATCAGAGGTAGATTAATAATAGCCAGTGTTTGATTTAGATGATATGATATTCAGGCCTGAGTTTAACATAAGACAAGTAAACTATTTATTCGTTAGAGCAGTAGAGAGCAAGTTTAACGATGATTTAAAACCTTAATATATCAAAGATATGGAGGCAGTCTAATAAAGTAGCATTCAATAGCCCCACAGCCACTTTGAGTCAATTTAGAATATTAAAGCGAATGCCTATGACTTCCAATAAAATGACCCAACAGATGTTAAGAACATGAAGGGTTTCAAGAAATCAGAGTATATTTTATAGGAACTGAAAAAGCAACTTAAACAGAAAGAAATTGAGAAAAGACAAGGCATGAAAGTAGACGAGCATTCTTAGAGATTAGCTACATTTGCAAATGAAGTTGATCAGAAATTTCACTTAAATGAAAATGAACTCAAAAGCAACTATTAAGTATCAATAAGATAGAGAAGGACAGATGAGAAGGGAAAAGCTATGAGCACGATTTAAGCTTTAAGATAGCGAGAAGAGGAGTAACAAAAATCTTAAAGTCCTTTACAAAAGAAAGCCAAGTTAACTAAGAAGCAATCTACTTAGCTTGGGAAAGATGTAAAAGATTACTATTTATAAGAAGATAACTTCTAAGATGACCTTCCCTATGATTTATACAATATGGTTGAGCTTTACAAATAGATTTCAAAATAGCAGGTCTTACCAAACTTTCAAGAAATTAAGAATGAAGACCTCAAAAATATGAATATTTTGAGTAAGTTTTCATTTATCACATAAAATGTTTTAACTTATTATTGCTAGTGTATGGCTAAGATGGGTCCAATACAGATTCAAGGTCAATTAAGTAATTTGTTTCAAAATACAAACATAAAATGGAAGATATGAACACTAAAGAAAACAGAGAATTTATTGAGAAATACTACAAGAAAGTTCAATCTCGAAGGATGCATGGAATTAGTGGAAACTTAGATTCATAGAAGGCTCAATAAGAATAATCGAATTCTAGTACTTCTGGAAATATAAGCATTGAAAAGTATAATGGACATTATGGACTGGTAATTTAAAATTCTATATAATCCTTATAAATTTAGAAACAAATAAAACAAAAACTGAGACAGAAGGAAATAGACACATTAGAAAATAAACTTCAAGATAAGCTTATAAGTGGTAAAAAACTAATTGTATTTTAAATAAAATTGATATATAGACTATTTACCATATTATCACATGAAATCAGTTAAGAAAAAGCCTTAAGATTTAATTAGGACAAACGAAAAGAAATCAATAACAAGTATTAATCTATGAAAAATCATTTTTTAAAAAAAAACATAATTGATATTATAACTTCATTGCATAACATTATATTGTATGATAAAACTTTCGTATTTGTTATGATAAAGTGATTATTATGCTAATTAGTAATTAAGTGTGTGAAAATTGTCATTTTGTATCAATATGCCATCAAAGAGTTCCTTTTAAAAATTAAAAACAGAATATTTAATAGATTCCTTTTTTGTTGATGCTAAGTATTGTTCTAATAGTAGCAGCACTTTGATTCTTTGAATAAGACTTAACTTTCTTCATAAGATTGGGTCTGGGCACTCCAGGGATGGGAGATAGCAATCTTGGTTTTTTCTTGATGTTGTTTTATTTATAAAAATATTATATCTAAATATAATCGACTGATAAATTGCAAATTTGTTTAGTAGATTTTCTAATTAATGAATCTATTAGTCATTTATGCCAAACTATTGCTATTAGGGCTATAATTAAAATTAATAAGTGTGAATAAAATTATGCAAAAAATATCTATAATTTCAAATGTAATCACTTGAATTATAGAAGTAACTCATTTGTGATGGGTAATGTTAACTGTATGACTCATCATCAAATTAATTGTGATAATTCATCAACTATCTTTTACTAGTTAAATCATTCTACATCATAAATGCTTTTATAAGGTAAGTAATACTAATAAATTACACCTTGGATGTATCATAAATTATAAAAGTAAACCTAAAAATCAGACAAAACGAAAAATTTGAACTATCCTAAAAATAACTACCTTATGCTTTGCTTATTCCCTCTGCATTATTACTTGTATCGATTTCCTTAATTCTTCTATTAGTTCTTTTTTTATATGACTTTTTATAAGATTTTATACCTTTCTTAGCTCCAACATCATCCGTGTTTGATTCATTATCACTTCCACTGCTATGTGTAGATGTTTTGACATCATCATGAATATTATGAGTTGAAGATTTTCTTTTCTTTTTCTTTTGTTTCTTATCTATTACCTATTAATCTTATTTCTTTTATCGCTTTGACTCCTCATCATTATTCGACATCTCTGATTTATCTATAATATCCTTTACGAATTTTTCAGGGTTTTTAGTAAAATAAAAAGAATAAT
The DNA here is from genome assembly GCA_000711775.1 of Oxytricha trifallax. NCBI lineage: Eukaryota > Ciliophora > Spirotrichea > Sporadotrichida > Oxytrichidae > Oxytricha > Oxytricha trifallax. The sequence goes on from ARYC01002208.1 coordinate 26,587, forward strand.
AAATTCCCCCGAAACCCCTGATCATATTATAAATTATAACAAGGCCAAAGAGGATCTTTCTATCAATTGAAGAGAGAGACTTCTTAGTCTTGATTCTATCTAAGTACTTTTGAAGCTGTGCATTAAACTAAACTTAAATTTCTTAATCTTATGAGCTTCCATCCATTTTACTTACTTCTACTATATTTTCTGGATCTTCATCTGTAGATGTATCTATTTCCTATAAAATATTAATTACCTTCATAAATAATTTATATTTGTAAAAATTATAGATCAAATGCTTCTTTTGAAGGTTAAGTAAAAACTTCTAATTCTTATCAAGTTACAGAGACAACAGTAAATCAAGTTGCCTAAGTTTAGTCATTAAATTAACACAGTCTAATTCATTTTTAATTTTCTACTCTCCCTTCTTATATAAATGTATTTTTCTTTCGTTTATTGAGTCACCATCCGATTTTCTGCAACGGCAACAGCCAAAAAGCCGCCAAAATGAAAACACGAAAATGTCTCTGAATGTTATTTTTATGCGCCATCTATTTTTCAAATATTTCACAACACTCTCATAAGCAAAAATTGAAATTATATTTAGAGTCTTTTGTTTTTATGACTGCTCTAGTAAAAACAACAAATTCTTTAAAATTAATAAGCATTTTCAGAGAAATTCTTATCCTTGATACTCTTAAAGAAGAGATCTTTTACATTCATGGTCATATTATGTAAAATTGAGATATTCCCAAGAAAACTTCCTCTCTTGCTAAATATACCAGATTTGAAACCGCTTTGAGATGTACCCATTCAACATTATAATAAAGTTAATTTGAACTTGTAATGAATGATATAAAATTGTGATTTTCTATCTTTTAGGTACCTTTTTCTTTTCTTTACCTTTCTCATCTTTAATTTCCTCTACTTAGTATAACTTACTAATTATTGAGGAGAAATAAATTGAGCCCTAAAACCTACCATAAATAAATAATCCTGCGAAGAAAAGGGAGTTGTAGATACCTCCTATGTCCTAAAGTACACCACTAAAAGAATATACTCTTCGTTCGTACACGTCATAGTTTTTGTCCAAGTAAAAACTTTAATAGAACACTATACAAATTCAATATAAATTTATAATGTTACATAATAAAGAATAAAGATGGAATTTAAAATATTTATACCTTCACCAGGTCCATCTTCTGGATATTTATATTAATATTTTATAATATTATAAAAATTGGATCTGCAGTGAAGTATACTCTGTCACTTTTTTAATAGAAATACTAATCTTTTTAATTATTAAATATCCCAAACAAATCGTCATGCAACTCTAATTTGTTCCTCCTAATGTAATTGTTACTATAAATTAATTACAATGTTTTTAATTTACTCATTTGGTTAAATTTTTTGAAATGGAAATTATTAATAACAACAGCTCTTCCATATTGAAAAGGAAGGTAAAGATCATCTAAGAAATAATGAACTGGATTTTCAAAATCCTTAACGTCAAAGTACGAACTTATGATAATTTCTTGCATTCAATGTAAAAATATTAAATTTGTCTCTATCAAATTACAGCTATTTTTTTCAAACTCATAAATGAAAACCCAAATATTCTATATATTTCTTTTATTTTATTTATATTGTGATCTTTGAAATCCAAGCTTTGAATTCCTCCTCGGTCGCACAGTTATTTCCTCTGCATCTTCGAAAACCCAGTGATAGTATAATTATTATTTGAAAAATAAAGATTTAAAGGATTCATAATAATACTTTGTACTAGGGTGAGTACCAATTTCCTTAAAGTGTAAGATTTTTCCAATCGGGGCAGTAGAACTTTTCAATTCCATAATTCTTAATTTCTTCCTTATTTTAATAAAAGAAATTTCTTCCCAATTCACATTTTGAATATGATCAAAATAAATGTCATTTCAAATCTATTAATACTTATATGATATGATTATTTATTAATATGGTATATCTAGATCTATGAATTCCCTTGAAAATGTGCCATCTGGTTTTTATATAATGTTAATGATGTTTTGTCTGAGTAATATCTCCCCGTAGTATGGGTCGTCGTAGTCCCCCTCCCCAAAGAAATCAGACACCATAAATGCAAACGTAATATTCTTGTTTGAAATTACTTCAGGAGGAGAGTATTAATTTGAGATGCTAACGAGAGTGTTCTTTTTTATTTGCGTTTAATTCCTTAAAAACAGGTCGTTTAGCTTGTAAATGAATTTATTTTTTGAAATATGAGAGTAGATTTATACCTATGATTGAATAAAAAAATATATAGGGTAACCAATATAATATCAATGAATACAGACATAAAAAACATGACTACACCTAGAGAAACTACTCCTCCAAAAGTGCTCTTAAATTTCTCACTTCCTTTGTAAGTCAACTGCACTGGCTTAGCGTAGATGTCGACCTCTCTCAAAAGCTGTTTGCATGTTGACTTTTTCCTTGAATAATTATCTCCCATAAAAATATGACTTAAATAAAAAAAAAATCATTATTTTATAAGATATATCAATTATAATATATAACTGGTTAGTCCGCTTTTCTTAAGTTTTATATAAATTAAGTTGAAATAATTAAATAATTTTTATATTAAAGATTAAATCACAAATCATTTGAAAAAAAAGTTATTCAATTAATATTACTTAATAGTTTAATCATTTTATCAAAGGAGCATTCATACATAAAATTAATGAATAAATTTATAATTTAGACTTTCTATTTTAAATTTATTTCAAAAAATCATTATTCTCAAATGTAGAGATTCATTCAAATTAAGTTTAATATCCAATTCAAATATTTATGGATTTTTTGTATATTATTAAACAATTAGTTATTTTTATGCTTTTTTATTGTATTAAAAATAAAACTTATTTATGCAAGTACCTTTAGATAGTTAAAGATTATAGTACAGTAAAACGTTACAGCAAACTTTAAGAAATGATAGATAAAAAATGGCTTCAACAAATTTTCTAAGAGTAACCTAAGTCATTTTAATTTGATATAGTTTTATAAAATACGACGAGCAGAAGAAAAAAAGATTGGAGAGACTGAAGTAAATTTAAGAAAGAAAAGAGAGACTAATCAAGTTATCTGCACCAAAGTCCCCAACTGCGAAATTTAATCCAAATTTGAATCGATCTATTTAGTTTAGCAATGCTCTGGATGTACCAAATACTCCAAATGTTAAGAAGAGTGAGTTTAATTAATTTAATGCTAATGATTTGTTTTAGTGGGAATTGGGCTTTCTAAGATAGGTTTAAGCATGCCTTAGACTCCTAAGACTTTATTTAAATTTATTATTAATTTACTAACAGGATCACTATGGGTCAGTAGTATGTGATAGACTCAATGAAGTAAATATAATTAGCCTCATAAATCATTCACTTTTTAGCAATTAAAATAAGAAATTGGTTGATTAAATTTACGAACTAACAAACAAAATTCTCAAAAAGAGGGGTCTTAACGTAAAAAAAAAGTACATATACTTATTGGTAAAATATTTTTATTTTCAGGAAGGCAAAAGAAGCATTAAAGAAAAAGTTTAAGTAAAAATAGAGTGAAACCCTTGCAAATATAAACGGCAATTAGAACTTATCATCTTTATACTAATCTCATTAATTATTTCAAGAGATTATGATTAATTTTAATCCCCAACTATAATTCACTAGCAAACAACATTGGGAGGAATAGGGACTTAAGGCATTCATTCTCTGTTGAGTTAGAAAAGTAATAATTTCTAGCCCGAGTAGATCTAAAACCAAGCTCCATAATTGACAATTATATACCATTGATCTTACATTTTAATTTTTCAGTATATTTAAAATGATCATATAATTTATGTCATAATTGCAACATCACAGCACACTCAATTCTGTATAAATAGAAGGTAGTATAGAAAAACCTAAAAAAGCGTAAACTATTTTTACAATTTTTTTTTAATTTACTAATGGGGCTGTGAAAGTAAAGAAAATTAAAAATAAAAGTAAGCAACTCATAAATTTAATATGATTTTTTTATAGAGAAAGAGAAACGTTAATTTATGCAACAATTTAAGGAGATATTCTTAAAAGAGAGTAAAAAGCTAAAGAAAGATCAAAATGCAAGCATGTTGGATGAAGATGCCACTCTTAATTTAGATAAGCTTAGTTATTTATAATATATATATAAGAAGTTGTTAAACAAAATAGTGAAGTATATTTTAATTGATAATTTAGTTAGAATGACTAATAGGAATCGAAAGAAATTTTAAATGACCTTAATGAAGAAATATCACCTTATGAACTTAGTAGTTGATTTTAATTTCTTTACAAAATATAACTTTGACTCTCATAATTATAATTCAAATAATACTATTTCAAAAATGCAATTTTAAATGAGAATTAGGGAAGTTTCAAATTTCCATAATTTATATTAATTTTCTTGAGATATATTAAAAAGGCTGACTTACATATTTATAATTCAACAAAATGCAATCAATTCCTTAAAACCCTTAAATGACAGTCAAGGCCAGATTCCCCTCTATCTTTACAAATATAGTAATGAAGTCTAAAGTTCGCTATGCTGAAATGAGTTAATAAGAAATAGAGCGTGATGGTGGCTTATTAATTCATGGGGAAGTAATATTGAACAAGCAATCAACGATTTTTATGCCAAGCTAAAGTGAATATGAACATCCGAGAGTTCTACTCGGTTTAGTGGGATCAAAACTTGTTAAATTTTCAGATGATGGCAACGAAAAAATTATAGAGCAATTGGATGTGGAGTTTTGGATGTATCAAGAACATCAGAATGAAAAAGGATTTAGTATTACACTAATAAGCAGCTTACATTAATTGATCCTAGTATTTTCAGACTACAAAACATAGCAATAATGGGGTGAACTTATCTAGAAATTTACAGTAAAGTTACATATTAAAGAGGATTTTTCGTTCTCTAGAAATCTCGGATCAGGAGTTTCATCTAAAGTATATTTAGCGACTGAGAAAGGGAAAATATTGGGGAAGCAATATGCAGTTAAAAGTATCAAGAAAAGCTATTTTAAAGAGTTTAAATACTAAAAAACTTTAAGAGTTATTTATAATAACTGTTATACAAATCTAGAATGTGGGAATCATATATTTGAATTGATATTAAATTTATAATTAAAGTATAGTCAAATTTCTTACAAGTTGTTATAAATTTGTTATTGCTTCTTACATTCTAAAATAGAAATTATTGATAATCGTTTTTATTTAGTTAAAATTTATAATAATAATACTGAAGACATCTTATTAGTATTATCAAACTTTTTAGAAGGACCAGATATTAATAAGATATTTCATTAATTTACCCCTTTTATAAATACAATAAAGCATAATATTCTATTACCTTATTTAAGGTTCAAGTCTCCTGTTAATTTTGAAAGTGTCCTAAAAGAAATGCGAATTTATAGACATCTTGTCGGATAGGATAAAGTTATGTAGATGTACGGGATTTATGAAGATCTTTAGCATTTACATTTAGTATTGGAATACCTCAAAGGAGGAACCTTAAGAAGTTACTTTTCTAAATTCCCATAACTTAATGAATAAATGCTTAAGAAAGTAATGTCTTAACTTATCAAAGGTCTATAGTAAATTCATGAAAGGGGAGTTGTACATCGAGATATAAAACTTGATAATATTTTAGTAGGGCATTTTGATGAGGATAGCATTGAAGTAAAAATTGCAGATTTTGGGCTTTCTGATTAGATAATATATCCAATGACTAAACTTCATTAAAGGTGTGGTTCCCCTGGATATATAGCACCAGAGATTTTACGTTCGGAAGGTTATGATTTTAAAGCTGATATTTTTAGTATGGGGTCTGTGTTTTATCATGTCATGACCAAAAAGGGTCTATTTGAAGGAATGTTCAAAGGAGGTCTTAAGGAATTTCTGATGGCTAATAGAGATTGTAATTTATCTCATGTACCTGGAAAATTAAAAGACTCTATACCTGGAGCCGTAGAAATAACAATTAAAATGCTCGCTATGAAACCTTAAGATCGACCTAATGCTGAAAAACTCTTAGAAATGCCTTGGATAAAACAACTTGATTACTCTGTTTTTAGTGTAGATGAGCATATCGAAGATCTATTGATTTAAGTACCTTGTTTGGTACAATTTTAATTCGAAGACAATATGCAATCTCTTTTGATTGGAAATTTCAATTTTCATGATCCTAAGTCAATCAATTCAGGTGCTAGTATAATATAAAGCTAGTATAATGGAAGTTTAAGGTCTGAAGTAAGTGGTGGTAAAAAAGGTAAGCTTTTTCTTTTAATTTATTTTTTCTAGAACAGCAATCCCCAATGGAAAATATGAGGTTACGACCAATGAACTTTAATAATTTTGGCCCCATGGGAAATCGTGAATCGCTGGGGAGTCGACTAAATTTGACTGCCTAAAAGCTCATAGAATAAAACCAAAAGAACTTATCTAGAAATTAATCTGATTTAGCTTTTGTTCACGATTTTAATAGACAGCAATAATAATAAAACTTAAGCAATGGGATAATGTTAAATGGGAGAGCACATTCTATGAATTACTAGCATCCAATGAGATCTTAGTAACTCAATCCAAATACAAAACCTATTCTTAAAGGTCAAGAAGAAGTTTTACAGGAAGAGCAGAGCATTGAAAGCGATACTGTTTGTGAAGTAACCGAGAGGAAATAAATGGTGTAAACTGTTTACTGTAGTGCAAAAATTGGTAAATATAAGAAAGAAAGCTATTAAATGAAGGAAATTTAGGTATATAAATTTGCTAATTTTAATAAATAAGATTAAATGCTTTTAAACATATATTTTTTTAATATATAAAAGCCACCATTAAAATCATAAATAATCCAAGAATAAAAAATAAGAGATAATTTATTACTTTAGCAGAAGAATGTAAGGAATATGAAAAACATATTCATCACACTAATCATTATTGATTTTTATTATTATTTAACATACTCTTTAATTTAACCTATTTTATATCTAAAAAAAATCGTTCTATTGGTATAATATCTAATTTTTAACCAATTTAATGTATAATACTATTTAATTGTACTTCCTTCTGATTTAGATCATTCTCCAGAAATTTTGAATATACATTATTTTCTATAAAATTACTTATTTTTTTTGAATTTTACATCAATATTAAGTCGAATGACTCTATCAAATTTGCTATCGAGCACATCGGTGATAAATTATAGATTACTTGCTATTGTTTCTTTTTTTAGTCTTAATAATATCCCTTCTTTTATCTAAAATAAGATTTTAAATAACCTTATAAATTTTACTTGTCTAAGTTTTACTCTAGCAATTGCTCCTCGCATAAAAGCTTAAAGCTTGATAATTGTAGCGGCACTGATATGATAAGTATCACTTGAAAACATGCTTAGATTTAGAGAGCTCTTTTTTTCATGCATTATTCTCAAATAATTTTATAGTTTGTAGCTGCTGTTCTTAAATTTAGTGTAACCTTCGGGTTTCCTAAAAAGAATATGGAATGAAATCTATAAATAATACCTCACTGTGAGCAAAGATTTTAGAGATAAATCTCCAGCATTATTTTACATGAAATCTGCAAAAGAATCTTTATTCTCAGCCTAGAATAACTTTGATTTTCTTAATGTATTTTTCTCTTTATCATAAATTTCCTTTCTAAGTTTTGAAGCTCTTTCTAAGGTATAATTAATATGAAAAATTTCGGAGGGGGGTCTAAGTCGGTGGCAGAAATATTTCGAAAACCTAATTCGATGGCAACATTAATTTTTTAAAATTCACCAAATTCCTAAGTCGGTGGCATAATAAATTTTTTCATTTTCCATTTGGGAATCATTAAGTTCCTCAATATATATGAAAATTTTATCACAGAAAGTTAATCAATCTCCATCATAACAACTTAGGCATTTGACGACACAATTTAACATATAAAATAAATTAGAATTCATAAATAATTTGTATCCCTTTATCAAATAATTTTATAATAAAAATATAACTTTATAAATATCAATGAAATATTATCACATTGAAAAATAATGATATTTTGAAAAAATTACAATCGAAGTATGTTATACACTAGTTGTCAATGTGATAATATTTCATTGATATTTATAAAGTTATATTTTTATTATAAAATTATTTGATAAAGGGATAGAAATTATTTATGAATTCTAATTTATTTTATATGTTAAATTGTGTCGTCAAATGCCTAAGTTGTTATGATGGAGATTGATTAACTTTCTGTGATAAAATTTTCATATATATTGAGGAACTTAATGATTCCCAAATGGAAAATGAAAAAATTTATTATGCCACCGACTTAGGAATTTGGTGAATTTTAAAAAATTAATGTTGCCACCGAATTAGGTTTTCGAAATATTTCTGCCACCGACTTAGACCCCCCCCCCAAATTTCTTACCTTTTTTTTGATTGAGTATATTTAAATGTCTGAGTCCTGAGCTTATTCTCGTATCTTCATACATGAAATTAAAGATAAAAATAAAAATATTTGAATTAAAAACATGTTAATATAAAGAGATAATGAAATAATAAGTTATTTAAAGACTTTCTTGAAGTTAGGTTTGGGCTTATCAGCAGCCAGCACAGATAACCTGGTTTAATCAAATAATGGAGAATTATTTCCAGAGAGCACAAAAGGTGTCCAAGAACTTTTTGGAGATTGAGCAACGCTCACACTATTTCTTAAATGAAAAGGTCTCTTACTCATTTAAGTCTAAGCTCGAGTGTCTGGATTTTATAGATCCATTAAATCTTTTTAATTTGGCTTAACTAATTGACTTTATCTTTAATTTAGAAATTGATTGTACTTATTTGTCTGATTAGTGTCAAAATCTCCTTTCATCATTCTAGTCAAATAATCCTTTTCCTTTCTTTCCTTTGAATTAAATTTTTCATTAAGCAACGAAGTATAATTGAATTCTGGTATTGCATTATAATCCTAAATTAATTAAAAACTTTCATTCAATTTAATCTTACTACTTGATCGCTCTCGATACTAATCTCTTTAAGTAAAAATTATTGAGGTCCTGCTCCAAAATGACATATGCACCTAAGGGTAAAATATTCTTCCCCAAATAAAGTAGTTTCCCGAACCTACGGAGGTTTCCTGTCTCATACATAAAAAATATGTTATTTTTGAATTTCTAAATTTTATCATCAATTATTATTCAATTATTCATATTGATAATACATAATTCATAACTATCTTGATTAAAATACCATTTTTTATTAAAAAAATCATATTAATTGTTTATAAAATGGTTAGTTTAAAATAGTTTCTATAAATTGAGATACAGAATAAATGTAATTCTTGAAAATTATCTATTAAAATAAATTTATTAATAAATATTCATAGTAAATTAAATTGTAATTTAATTGTTTTATATATTATATTGTCAAATAAAATAAATTTAAATGTTGGAATAATCTTCAAAAGAGACGGGAAATGGCAGGGTTACAGTAAATTTCCCCCCAAAATAATAATTATAACAAAATTCTCTTGAATATCATCGCTATTATTATATCCTTATTCTTTCTTCCTGAATTTAGAAGGTGTAAGAGGTTTATATTTATGATTATTATCTGGGCTGTTTAGTGTAGTATTAGGTCGTTTAATTTGCTACTTTTATATTTGTGATTCTTTCTGCTTAATTCTTATTTGCCCAACTTAGAACTAATTGCTCTTTATTTTTAAATTTTCATTGATTGTTTGGACCTTACTATCTATAGATAAAGAATGATAAAATTTTACAAAATAATATTACATCGTTTTTTAAAGAAGTTAATGTTTTCTATTTTAGGAGTCTATGATCCACTAAATCCAATACTTTTATTGTTATGCTTAAGCTGTGGTTACTACTCGAAAAAATTATTTTCTTAAAGTTATGATATAATTAAAATACATAAAGATACTCATTTTTTAGTGAATATTCACCAAGAGAAATATCATTGTTTATTTATAAAACTGACTAACTAAAATAAAGTTACTGTTTCATTAAAATTGAAAAATGTATTAATTATTATAAATATTTCTTAAGCTTTTTATGATGAAAATTTAACATTGAAATATTTAAAATTAGAATAAACGATAGAAGTAATTGTTTTTATAATAAAATTATATTGTCACACATTTACAAATAGAAATTCAGATTATTTCCCATCTGATCTATGAAATAAAATAGTCTAATCTGAAAAATCAAGTTTTTATTCAAAATTGAACTGTATCTATTTCTTCTCCAAGTATTCCTAGTAATTAGTATTATTCTACTGCTCCTCGTTTTCATTTTAATTATTCAAAATCATAGGCTAATTTATATTTGAGAGTTCAATGTCATCACTTTCTATTCTGTAGTGCGTTTGACTTTTACTCTTAATATTTTGATTTTATTGATCAATTGGATTATCTTTTTCGATAGAATCTTGAGATTTTGAAGAAGCAGTAGATATATTTTAAACTTAAGTATTTGAAGTTAAAGGTTTTTCTTAGCTTCCTGTACTTGCTATAGTCTTCAGCATGTTTCCCTATTTTTAAGGAGTGTTTTGTTAAAGTTTTTATTAATTATCTTATGATAGGTTTACATTATCGATAAAAGAATTTGCTTAGTTAGTAGATTATGAATCATTTTATTCAGATTAATAATAGGGGAAATTTTTATAAATAATATTTACTATATTTAAAAGTTGAATCTAAAGAATTTATTGATTGCCGACCAAATTATGTATCTTAATTAGCTCATCATTGTTTGCTCAAAGTTTCATGAAAAGTCTAAATAAATTGCAATGATATTTATATTTCTTACCATTCGACTTGAGTTTAATATTAACTCATTGTAAAAAGGTGTATTAAACTAATTCTTAGCCAAATGCTAAAATAAAAAAATTCTATATATTCCCTTTTAAAATCATCGATAGGTTGTATTTGAGGCAATTCATGAAGTATTTATTCCTTAATTGGAAGTCTTTTTATATACCTAATCGATGGTATATGTTCATATTTGATTGTTGTTTACTTCAAGTGGCATCCTAAGATTTATAAATATATAAATGCTCTAAATAAATCTTGAAAGATTCCAAAACCTTCCCAATCTTTACTGGGTATAATAATTTTCTCTTCAAATGTCTAGGTTGAACTTTTATACACATATATTATTGTCTCTTTATTTAATCTATCACCAAGATACTCCCCTAATTCTGTCACTGAACTAAAGGAAGTTTTGTCTTGTGCTCCAGCGATATAAATCCCATTTGGAAATAAATGAAATAAGTTTTTCATTTAACAATTATTAAATTAATCGGTATTAAAAACTTTAGAATAAAAATAAAATATAAATTTAACCTAGATTATTTCATTTTTTATAAGTAAGTAAAATTTATATTTATGCTCATGTATTTTACACTTCTTAAGTCTCTTATTATTCGTCAATCTTCTAGAACCCTGCCTTATCAGCTGGTGATCCCAAAACAACCTCAAATATTTTATAGAACTTTTCATGTATGTTTTGATATTCTTCAAACTACAACTCAGCCCCTAGATAGTTCGTGCTTTGATCTAACTTTTTAGGGATAATTTCCACATCTCTTTCTGATTAAGTAAGCATATTGTACACTTTTAGAATTATGGGCTTGGTTAATGTTTTAAAGAGATACTCTGAGAACAATTCATTATTGTTTTCATCTGGGCTGTAGAGAATAAAATCAGAAAACTCGCAGAGGCTTGATCTTTCAGCAGGGGAGTTAGGCTGAATTTTCATTACTCTATAGGCATAATTTTGATAATTAGTGTCTTGCTTATTTCCCATTACTTTTAAATTAAAGAATAATTAAATATTGTAATAATTGCTATCAAATTAGTAAATTAATTAAAATACATAAAATGAATAACTGGGTGTTGAATTATAAGCAATCTGCAATCGATGGAATAGAGGCAATTTCTGTACCTGCTTATGTTTTACATTAAAGCAGGCAAGGAGTATTTTAGGGATCAAGTACAGGTTTTCAATCAAGTCATAAATCTCCAAGAAGTATCATTAATTTTACCATGATTTTGTAAAATTTATTATTGAAATCAAGAGTTCTAGTAGTGTTGTGAGAAGCCAGAAACACAGATATATGAGAGAAATATAAAAAATGAATCACTTGAGTGACAAAAATAAAATTTAAGGAGCAATATATAGTGATAATTTCGATGATCAATAATATCTCTTGACCACTCATACAGATAGGACAAGGGATTTAAGAATCAGTGCCACACCATATACACCAAACTAAATGAATAATTACTCAACCGTTCCAACGTCTGAAAGCAAAGAATATCAGAGACCAAAGACACAGCATTAAAGTATTGTATCGCCATCAAGTTTTATGAATAAAGATTAAGAGCTGATTAGTGCAATGTGAAGCACAAACATTAAGTCAAGTATTGGAATTAGTAGAGCGGCTAAAGCAGGTAATATATTTTAGACATTCACAAATACATAAACTAACGAGGACTTGGGTAGACAAAATTTGCCGTCACGATAAAGCATAAAATCAATCAGTTAAAATAGTTGAAAAATAGTGAATTTGCAAATTTTTAAATATTCAAAATTACTAAAGTGAGAGTAAATGATAATTTTTATAATTATTTTTTAGAAATATTGAGAATTATTTATTATTAAAATTATTATTGGGACCAAGTAGAAAAAAATATATAATTTTACTACTTGGTCCCATTTATTAAATAATATAATTTAATTATTAATAAAATCTAAAAATTTAAAAAATATTATTTTTTAAAATATAAAATCGTTTTGTTAAATAAATTATTACATTTATTCAAATAAATTGCAATGAGTAAATTAATTAAATATTACTCCAATAAGTAACAAATCTTAAAACTTTTAGTTATTTTACATTAACTTTCATAGTATATTCATAATTATCAATAAGTGCAAAAATTAAATATCACTTTTAACAAAATTAAATTTCATATATAAAAAAAACAAATAATTTTAAATAGTCTTATTCAAAAAAATACTATGTTAAAACTATTATGATTAAGTTTAAATATTTTATATTATGAATAGAAATAATTTATTAATATTCTACTTTTCTTTTATATAAATTTAAAAATGCTTAACTTTAGTAATTCTTGAAAATTACCCAATTTAATTATATATCTTTGATGTATTTGCAATTTTATGTATTTCGAATTTTGCCACTATTTAAACTGAATATCGACTAATTCATTAATTAGATCTGATTAGAAGAATCATCCTTAAGCTGCCTAGAAAAATAGACAATTTAGTTATCTAACTAAAGTCAATTCCTTCTTGAATTATGAGAAATTCAATCTCATTATTTTTTAAACGCTAAATAGCAAATTATGGACCTCAACAAAAGTCCTAATCTCAGAAGATGTTTTTACCTATAACTTAAAAACAACCAGAATTCAAGAATATATTCAAGAAAACAACAACAGAAGCACTGTATGAAGATAAACGAGAAGAAATTTAATCACTTACCAGAAAGATGTTTTCTGTATACAGGAAGTAAGAGCTTGAAAAAGAAAAGCGAGCTCTTGAATTTAGGATGCGAAACTCCTTAGTGTCAAAGTTTGCTGAAACTATATAAAGACCTGAGGAAGTTTAATTTTGCAAGGATGTTCTGCTGCATATGAAAAAAGTTCATTCTGAAACAAAAATTATACCTTTCGCAATCGCTTTACATAATGCCTAAAATGGCTTAGAAGAAATATATATATTTATTTCTTTTGTTTAGAAAAGTTACCTAAGAAAAATGTTTAAGAAATATCTAGTCCTTAACTGGACACTGCTACTAAAATGGTTTAATAATTTAGAGAGAAAGCAAATGAACTTAGTAAATATAACTAAAAAATTAAAAATGAAACAACATCCATCAGAAGAAACAAGCTATCTCTTCATTTCAAAAATGCACTAGATCACTTGAAAAGTATCAACTATGCTGAAGATGGGCAGCTAGATGAAGATTTGTAAAAATTAAGAGATGAATTTTTCTACTGTGTCAAGCAAAATAGATTCGAGGAAATTTAAGAAATGGTTGAAAAATATCCTAAGCTTGTGAATATGCTTGATCGAGTAAGGCATATTTCTAAAAATATTTAAACTTAATTTTAACATACTATCTATAGAATAAAATGACGCCTCTTCACTGGACAGTTAAGAGAAACTATATATCACTCGCAGACTTTTTATTACAGTAAGGTGCGAAAAAGGATGCTTAAGATATTTTGGGAAGGACAGCTTTACATATAGCCTCAAAATCTAACTATTTCGAGATGACCAAGCTTTTGTTAAAGTATAAGATAAATTTGACTATTAAAAATAAGAAGTAATTAACTGCTATTGATGTTTCTTCCTCTGACGATATTACGAATCTAATAAATAAAGCTCATAGACTTGGTGTCATATAGTAAATATCATTTAATAAGCCAAGTAGAGCAATTAGAGAAGCAGAGAAAAAATTGTTCAGAGCTGCTGGCGATGAGAGTGATTGATTATAGATACAATCAAAACCCCAAAACCCCTTAATGAGGTTTATAAGTGCTTTGATTTGTAGGGTATAGTTGGGGTCTTATTGGGGTTAGTAGACAAAATGCAGGTTTTATATGAATTTAATGAATATTTAATGATTATTATTGTGCTTAACTCAAACAAATTTTATCTGCTTGTCTTTGTGATACCTCTTGAATCTCGCTGTCTTTAGTTGTTCTAGAATGTCATCTAATGATTATCTTGGATATGCTGGAGCTTTAACTATGACCATCTCAACTATCTTCTTAATTTTATCGCAGATTTCTTCTTATTTTATATGTTTAGCTGCTAAACTTATTGATTAATTCTCATGCTTTGTTCCAAAGTATGACATACTTTCCATATCGCTCTCTAATATAATAGCGGCAATTGCCCATACATCCCACTGAACAGAGCCATTAGTCCATTTCTCTCTAATTGGGAAGTATCCAGGAGTACCAAGAACTTTTGCAAAGTCACTATCTCTTATCTTAAGGCTCTATTGAAATCGATAACTACGACTTCTAAAGGACAGAGGTTAAGCATAATATTTTCAGGCTTCAAATCTCTATGAACATATCCAAGTTCATGCAACTCCTTGACACCCTTAATCATATCTGTAAGAATATCATTTAAGCCATCAGGATATCTATTATGATATAGATAGTCTCTTAAAGTCATTTCAAATTTCTTGAGCCTTAGTGCGATGAAACCATAGCTTAATATAACACCATTTAACTTAAGCAAGTTCTTGCAATCTCTTCTTTAAGCCTCTCTAAGAATCATATATTCGTTAGCAAACTCATTTTAATACTGCTCATTTTTTATGAGATAGCTGAAAAGGTATACCTTGTATGCATACTCATCAACTACTATAAGCTTTGCCTTGTTAGGCACACTTAAGTGCAAGTAATTTTAAATGCAGCTACTAAGTTCAATTGCATTTAATGCAGGAATACTCATTGCTTTCGCTTGGAAGCAAGCTAAAACAGTATGATCTACAGGCTAGTTCATTGATTCAAAGCGACACTGTCTCTTGAGCTTCTCCTGTAGGTCTCTTTAAGAATCAAGAATTTTTGATTTTCTTATAGCAGGTACAAGTTATTAAGTCTCCTAATCTTAAATCAAGAATTCGCTAAGATGATGTTTTTGCATATGCTTCTTAACCTTAGCTGAGTGAGTGTAAGACTTCATGCATGTTGTGCATTGGTACCTTCCATCCACTTTGTCATGTTTAAAATAGATCTTGGCCTTGCCAGAGTGTACCTCTTTAATGTGCCTCTTCAAGCTAGACTCAATTGAGAAGAAGTTTTAGCAGTCTTCACATTAAAATGTTTTAATTTTTTCTATTGGTTGCAGTTCCTTATCTTCTTCAACCAATTCAACTTATGTTTAAACACCCATCTCAGCGCTCTACTTCTTGTTTTAAACTTAAATTTTAAAGACCTCAGCTTCAAACTCTAGAGCTCTTAGCTCTACCTCCTTTTCAATATAAATTACTTCTGGTTTCTTGGAGGAGCCAAAGTTGAGCATCGACCGACCTGCTCCTAAAAGTGCCGCTCTACGATTTAAGTTGACCGCCATGTTTAAATTAAAATTTAAATTTCTATTATAAAGCTATTAAAACCTCTATAGCTATATCTGGACTATATAGGAGTTGCAACAGCATTAATGATGGTTTGATCTAAGCTCTAAGACTTCATATTTATACTTAGTTTATAACTATAAATTTTCTAATTTTATGTTAATATTTTTAATTTTGGTACCAACTGAGAATAAATTCAGGTTGGTACTGGTACCAATTAGATTTGAACCATTTTGGAACTTTTCCATTAAAACCTCATTAGTTTAAAACTAGGTACTAATTAAGTTTTGGTACTATTAAATTGGTACCAATTAAAATTAAACGAATTTAGTACCAGTACTAATTAAATTTAAACAAATTTAGTTCTAATTTAATGGTACTAAATTGATAAAAATGGAGCTCAATCTCTGCAGTTTGTTACAGCTTCT
>ARYC01002209.1:0-66498 GCA_000711775.1 Oxytricha trifallax
GCAGAATACTCGCCCTGGCTCAACCCAATCGAATAGTTGTTTGCATACATCAAGAAGAACCTCAAGCAACAGAACATTAACAGTAAGTAAGCATACTCTCATAACAAACTTATAGAGTGCAGCTGGTTAAGCGCATCCAAGAAATAATAAAAAACATGAGTGAGGATGATGTTCGAGGACTATGGGCATTCAGTATCAAGAAATGGATGCATACTCTGAGGTATGGCTTTGTATGAGATTCTACTCAAAAACAAGAATTGCATCATACATTGAAATCTCTATAAGCGCTTATACCTAATGCATTGTCATTTTTACTGCTTATACAATTACTGCTGCTCTTACTGCTGTTATTAATACTGTACTTAAAATTAATCTATAAATGCATGTGTATTACTCGAAATCGCAGTTTGCATAAGTCTGCTCATAAGTGTGAATTCTTGACGAGTGGCATCAAATTCTGTACAATCTAACGCTATATACCAAATTACTATACACTCAAGTTGAACACCAGAGGTGTTGAAAACATAGGCTATAATTGAACAAAAATTGGTTCAAAATCAAATATTTCAAGAATTGAATGGGTTGGTGAGAGAGGAGATGCTCTGAGCATCATGCTATCCAGTTTGATAGGAAATAGCAAAAAACTAGCAAATTCGCAACTTCCGCTCGATTTTTTTGACCAGCAGAGATTTGCAGGTACTGCTGCAGCATTGAACATTATGACCACAAAAACTTGCAAAAAATTGACCAGCAACAACGATTTTCAAGATTTTTGACCACCATGCTCCAAATTTGGCCTGGTCACCGCATATTTGTGAAAAGTGACTCATAATACCAAATTCAGAGTAAAAACTGCGATTTTTTGAGATTTTGACCACTACTCTGGTCATTTGGGTGCAAATCATGCAGTCTGGTCACTTTTGGTGCAAATCTCAGCTTTGACCACTATTCTGGACACTTGAGTTAAAATCATGCACTTTGGCCACTTTTTTGACCACTCTGCTCGAATGGGAGAGACATACATACAAATTCAGAAATTTTGACCACGAATAGTAAATTTAGTCATTTTGGTATAAAATACAGAATTTGGTCGCTTTATAGATGTTACTAATGATGCATATCGATTTTGACACAAAAACCTAATAAAATTTGCTATTTCAGTAAAAAATATAGCAAAGTGGCTACTTTTCGCATATAAGACAAAACGCATAGTAAATCAGCAGTAATTAAATATATAATTAAATTTGAATTTTTATTTTTACATTTCCCCGATTCAATTGTATTTTATCAATATTGCAAAAATAATCTTAAATCGTTTTTTAATTTCTCATTAATATAGTAATTATAAAATTTGGTTTTTTCTATTCTATACTAAATTTGTTTACCCATTTTCTATGCTCATTTAATATATAGTTTTTTTAAATAAAAATATTATGCTAAATAATATAGAGTCAAACTTAGATATCATTTGTTTTTTTATTGACAAGTGCCTAAATTTAAACTATTAAATATTAATATAAGTTGAAGTAATTATTGATAATTAGGATATTATAAGAGAATTATTGAATCATATTATCCTCTACTTGTTTTCTTCAAATATTCAATTTATTAATAGGTATTCGCTTTATAAATCTATTTTAATCTTTCATGAATAAGTTGTAATAAAATTCAATAGTTAAATTTAATTCTTCTCAACTGGTGAGAAAATTTAGATTATACAATATTAACATTAAGATTCAAGTGGTACTATTGGTTTTCAATTAAAACACTAATTTTAAAAAAAAGTATCAACAATAAATCTTAAATTTATCCAGAACTTTTTAAATTCTAAATTTTAGAATTTTTTATACTACAATAAAATATTTCTAGCTAAAAATTAAAATTTAAGATCCTCAGTCAAAACGAACATAATGAAAATCGATAATAATAATCAATTAGACTCAAACCCAATCACATTATTTATTTATTATCTTTCATTAATTTAAAGTATTTTATAAGAAGTAAATAATGTAAATATTTTATATTGGAAGTTCAACTATTTATAAAATATTTATTTGAAGTAAAAATGAATAATTAAAAATACTTAATATAACTAAGACTAATAGATTTAAGCATTTTAACGTAATTTCTAGTTTATCAGTCATAGAAAACATATAAGCATAAATAATAAGCAGAACTGAAGATCTCGATGCAAATTGTTGAAGCAATTAAATTTAAATATCAAGAATAATTAAAGCAATGAAAGATCAAAGAGCAAAATTAATTGACAATTAAATAACTTAAGAAACAAACCATTAACCATTATCTTAATCTCCTTTGTAATATATAAGTTTAATTAATAAATATTTAAAATTAAATAAATCTAAAAATTAAACTTCTATAAATTTAATAGTTAATATTCAAACAGATCAGGAATAAAATTTAGGTTTTAACTGTGAATAGAAGTTTGTCAATGATCACTCCAAGCCCAGTCAATAATATAACGATGAACACTTTGAGATATAACAAGAGAATAGTAATGATCTAAAATAAGTCTGTGTAGATCAGTTAGAAAGATGGGATGCACGCTCTGAATACTTGCTTATTAGAAGTTTGGGTTTAGGCATCTATGGCTCTGTTGTTGAAGCTATACATATTTCATTTAATGTGATAAATAAGTCATTATTATATGTAATAAAGGTGATTTATCTTGATAACAATTATTTAAAACATATTCTAACTTAATGACGAGTAGCAATCAAACGAAATGAAGATATATTCGTGGGTGCTGAAGATTGAAAGAAAATGGTCAGAGTAATTATAATGCTGAAATTTTTCATGATGGTCCTTAAGTAACGAAGTTGCTCGACATAATTGAGCTCAGAGACATTAATAAATTTTAAGAGGTGTACTTAGTTTTTTAATTCATGGAGGCAGACTTAAAAATACTTATAAATAGTGAGTTACCGCTTAGCGAGCTGCTTGTCTAAGTTTTTATTTATAGCATTCTGTGTGGATTGAGATGGATTCATAAGCTAAAGTTATACAAAGAGATTTCAAATCTTCCAATATTCTCATTGATGAAGATTGCCATATTATTATATGCGACTTTTGAATACCCCGAGTTATCAATGGACTATCCCTCCAATAACGCGAGGTGGACAAGGAACTGGATATCCCCTCTGCTAGAAAAATAGTACATTAAGTTCTAGAAACAACAAAGGCTGAAAAAGGAGAAGTTAAGAGAAGACTATCAGATCATTTTGTTTACGAAATGGTATCGATCTATTGAAACTATATTTGTTGAAAAGGAATATGGATTTGCAGTTGATATCTAGGGAGTAGGTTGTTTTATGGTTGATTACTCCAAAAAAGCTAAAATAATCAAGCAGACAGAATAGTTGAATCTCTTTTCAGGGGAGATCCTACTTTTCGCTATCTCCTGATAAAAGTATAAAACAAAATAGATGAAAAAATAGCTGCTAATAAGATCCCTTAAACTACCCAGTTGCAGATCATGATTAATTAAAAACTATTTTAAATGTTCTTTTCTGGCCTAAACAAGAAGATACTTGCTTTATTACAGATCAATCTATAAGCTATACAGAAAAGTTTGGTAAAACCTTAAAATACAAGATTTAAGGAAAAATACCTCAAAGCTAGTGAGTAATCTATTGACTATTGCTGAAAATGATTTAATTAAACCTTTACTTAAGATCGACAGTTGATGAGTGCATAAGTCATCCATCTTTTAGCAGAATTAGAAATGTAGAGTTGTAATATAAACTAAATCCACAAATAATAAAATTACAAATTGATGAAACAGATGTACAAACAACAATTGAAGAACTTAAAATGTTATATATATCATGAAATCACGTTTTCTAAGTTTAAAAGACTGTAAAAAGGACCTCTACACAATGTTAATAAACCATGAACTACTAATTTTTAAAAAAGAATCTATAATATTTGGTTCATCTACGTTATATCAGTGTAAAATTAGAGACAAATTTTTCTTTAATTCATTTTATTCATTACATCAAAATTAATGATTGTTCATTCCGTCATACAAAGGGTGTCTTATTAATTGAAGATGATAATATTACAATACTGAAAATTCTCAGCGTTACCACTATCTTATACTTTCTAATTGTTATTTTCTGAGGATATATAATTTCCCTAATGATAATTGACTTATTCCATTTTTCAATGTCGATTTAGTTTGCAAAATATTCCAAGTATAAATATCGAGGGAAGATACTTTCAGCAGTTTTAAGTAACTCCTCTCCTTCTTCTTTAAGTCTTTTAATGTATATGCAGTATATTGGGTCTATACTTGGTTCTATAAGTTATATTTCTTAGGTTTATATCATAGCACAGTATCAAATGTATAAAAACAGTATAATAAATGCAATATGAACTTCTTCAAATTCAAGCAATATGAATTTATTGCATAATATACTAAATTTTCAAGTAATTCAATTAATCTCTCAACATTCCCTTAATATTAGGGCAAAAATGTCCCCATAAACTTGCAACCACCTTCTAAAGTGTTTCGTGTCTACAGAGAACATAACATAAATACAGAAGCTGATCTATTTCGTAGTTGCCTTGTTGATATATTTTATTTTTTTAAGATATTTGTATTCATTCGTGAAGGTATCATCGAGAGTCAATGAACTTATGTTTAAATAATCCTTTGTAATTGCTTTAAAATGGCTCTGTCAAATACTTTATAATTTAGTTTATTCACACCAATCGATTACTCTTTTTGGAATACTTGGCATTCTTGCTGAGTCATTAGTGAATAAATTTGGCAATAAACTTGGACTTGCTCCTTTGACAAGCATATGCAAATATAATTGAATGAAATCAGATTCATTCTTACATTTTATCTATTTATATAAATTAACTATTTTAAGCCATCATAAAATACTATAAATATAGAAGATACTAAGAAACATAGTAACATGAACTATTTATATAACCCCTTTGATTAAGTAAAAGAAAAATGGAAATAGGAGTATAAATACTAATGTGTTATTTTATATAGTAAACTTAAATAGGAAATGAATGATAAGAAAATATAGATACTGAACAATAGCATATTAATTTGAAATTTATTAATTAATAATCTTGGATTAGTTTAAGAATCTGCATTTAATGCTATTATATACTTATTAGGTTTAAATAATTAAATTAAATTAAGAAATGAAATAAACATATTAAAGAAAAAATTCTTGTGCGTTTGGTTCTTCCTTTACAAAGTTAAGAAGCAATGGATTTAGACAATCAATTAATAGACATAATTTTATTATAGAAAATTGTAAAATATTAAATTAATGAAGAGAAAAGTATTAATTGCTGATTATTTTAACCAAGAATATAAGTGTAATTAATTTACTACTTATTTTATAGTACTTTGATGATATATTGTTTGCATGAACATCTTAGAAAAATCAAAAGCAAATAAACTGAATTAGCTTTATGATCTGTCGCTTTAGCTGAATAGACTCATGGAAAATTACATCCAGAAGCTCTGAAAGACTACACAATGGAAAGAGGTTTAGAACCTAAACTCTAGTTAATGAGAGATGACTTGATTAGCAAACAATCTTTCTAGGACGAGCTGACTCTAAATTATGTTGAAATTGACGAATTAGAAAGAGCCAAATCAGATCTGTATAAAAATTTATATAAAAGAAATGGACTGACAAAAGCGTTAAGCAAACAATGATTTAACCTATATGAAAAGATAATTTATAGAGAATGTAGACTCATATAAGAATGCGGAAAAAAGTTAAAGTCATGTGCACCCTTGGGAATCATTTAGAAACATCAATAAAGAACTGTCATTTTACCTCAAGAAAGATGACTTCGAAATGAATAAAGCTGATGTCAATAAAATTTTTAAGAAATTCAAATGAATATCGACACACTCATTCCAAAATATGAAGCTATGAGAGAAATAGCTTAACTTAGAGCACATGTATATCTGATTTAGAGAAATTAGTATAAATGATTTACTGTAGGATAGTTATAAAATGGGGAAATGGTTCTGAAAAACCAGGACACTAGCAATAAATTAATCTTTTGCAAAGATTAAAAATTTATACAAATACTATTAAAAGGGAATATTTTTAAACTATTTTATGAATTATATTCACAATGTAAAAATAGCTATTTAAAATAAAGCAATTAAGGAAGATCTGAAGTAACCTAGAAAATATAGATCATTTCTCTGAAAAATCAGACTTTATAGATTTATTTAAGAAAGTGCTCCACGAAATAGAAGATTTTGAATAAAAACTAATTTATTTTACCAATCAATTAGAAATTCATAATTAGATTATTATAAGATATGATGAAGTAATTAAAATTTATTTTATAAATATATTTTTTATAATTTAAATATAAGTTTTATTATTGATATTAAAATAGAAAGTCTAGATTATCGTTAAAAAGAATAATAATTTATAAAAATAAATTTAACAAAAAATAAATTGAAATAGAATTACAAATTTTTGCTTCATTAATGCAACATTTTTTTCTCTATAAATAAAGTTCCAAAATATTCCCTTATTATAAAAGTTTTCTTGCAATTTATATAAAAATAATTAAGATTAAAATTAATTTTTGAGCTATAATTTGAGAAAGCTTCAAAATGGAACTCAAAGAGCTTTCTGCTGAAATAAGCAATAATTTCTCAAAATTGCCGCAAACAAATCAATTCTAAGTATAAATAGAATAATTACAATCAGAGATCTTATCATTAAAAAAAGACTCTGAAGATAAATTTGATACACTAAATAAGCAGATAAGCCAAGAGATAATTCTAGCTGTGAAGAAAGGTTAGAAATAGTAAGGTGGAGTTAGTAAAATTAACGCTTTATCGAATTTAAGTGGTGTTGTTGGTGAAATTGGTTTTAACTTCAATGGAATTAAGAATCTATTCATCAAGAAAGCGCCTACTATAGAACTAAATCAAATCATCAAAATGGCCAAAATAATTCACATCCTAAATCATAGTTTTAATATGAAATGAAAACCAATAAAGCAGATACTGAATAGCTGTTGAGGTCATAATAAATACTATCAAGACAACTGAAAAAATGTGTAGTAATGGTAATGGCAAACTTCAAAATCTCAATTAATAGACACTAAGATGCAGTTTAAAAATAAGAAGAAGTTCATTCATTATTAGAATTCAATGAGTTTATATACATAGACAGATAATTTTTTCTGGTAAATTTTTAACCAACTTTAAGTCTATTGCAAAGCGGATTTTGAGGTTGATTTATCAAGTTAAAATTCAACTTCCCAAAAATATGAAGAATTAGAATCATATTTAATGTTAGGGAGAGAGAGTAAGATTTTATAAGATTTTACAGATTAAATTCTTTCTGAGCACAAACTCCTAACAAGCTTCCAAAATTCCAATATTAAAAAAGAATAGAGACAGGTAAGCAAAGGTCTTAATATTCAATCTACAATCCATACCTTAATAAGTGATTAAAAGAATTAATTTTCCCGGAATCGGCAAAACTTCAATTAAATGAACGGGTTAGTGAGATAATCCTTTAATAGAAGTTTTATAGAACTACTTGCTCTGATATTACTATCCGAACAAATGAAAGTGTCTCTGCATTGTATTAAATAGGAAATGACACAGAGAGATCACAACTTTTGAAATAAAAAAAAATATCATTCTTCTATAAATAATGATGGAAATAAAATAAGAATAAATGTTAATAAACCTAAGAAATACTCATAGATTTTATGAATAAATATAATTAAAAACTTGATAGACTGCAAGTTTCTTCTACTATTCATGCATTTGGCTTAATGTAGTAATTAATAATTTTAATAACTTATTCATTTTTGTTGAGCTAATTCTAGTCCAAAACAAGAGAGATAAAATATTTCAATGAGACATATAAAAATAGTGGCATCGGGTCTCCCACTTTACAACCAGAAAATATGAATGAAACTTTAGAGGGAAAAAACATAGAAATGAATTTGGAGAGAAAAAATTAATAAACTTAGTCAATTTTCAGATATCAAATAATATTAACAGTATCCACACCTTATGCTAACAGTAAACTGGTGGGAATTTACCACTTTTATGACTTATAATATTTTAAAGTGTAGATAATAATTCTTAACTTCTTTAAATTCAATAAATTTACTTTATAAAACGATTCTCTTTTTATTATTCTAAGCATGTTATTAATCATTTGGCTATTAATCAAGTCTAAGGGTTGTTCTTGTTGTTTAAGATCTCTTATGATCTTCTTAATTTTCAATTTAAGACTCTAATGAGTCTAATCTTTCTCATTCTGGTCCTCTGGGTCTAATTAAATCTCCTCATTTCCTTAGTTTTTTTTCATTTCTAAGCCTTCTCATCATCATCGAACTCAAAGAGTTCTATTATCTTTCTCTTGACCTCCATTCTTTATACTGGACTTCCCTTCTAAAGTTCTTTTAATATATCGCTAAGTTTCGGTTAATACTTTTAGATTTTAAGTTGCTATATTCTTCTCATACCTGCAAGCTTGAATAAGACCATCATTCTGCTTTCTCTCAGTAGAGGTAATTCTTTGATCAATAATGTTAAACTTAGGAACCTTTAAATGGTAGTCAACGGGGTAAGATTTAGCAGAGTTTGAAATTACTGTTTGATAAGATATAAACATCTTCTCAAAATTGGGTAGTCAGCTAAGAATTAATTCAGCTGATTCAAAGAAATCTCAAGGACTATTGATGTTTTTGGTGCTCTTGCAAAAATAGAGGCAGACTCTTCCAAATAGAAAGACTAATGATTGAGGAGGGAACCTCTCATTAACGTCTCTATAATAAATTCTTTGTTCTCAAATGAGATCTATATTCATAAAGGAAGTTAAATTTTTCTAAAATCACCTTTTGAATATGTAAAAGATTCCATCTTAGAGAAACTTTAAATGATTAACTTCTTCTTGTGCATTATATATAAGTGCTCCTTATCCAAAACTCTCTTTTTAAATCCGCAGATAATTTTATGAAGAGTCCACTCTTCAATATCACAAAAGAATGGAAGCTTCCTCATAGTTATAGTCATTCATTTCTTGTGTCTATCATAGTACTTAAAATTATGTTTCTAAAAGCTGTCTTCAACTTCAGGAATTTCAGAGAGAAGTAATTTTTAATTTTCAGAATGCAACTTAGGGATGATACAATGATTTCTAGACATTCAAAACCCCAAAACCTCTTAATGAGTTTTATATGTGTTTCGATTGATGAGGGAAATGTTGGGGATTAGGGTTTATTTGAGCAAGGAAGCATCATTTTCACTCTAGTTATGAAATTTTGAAAATTAAATATGATCATTATTTTAATACTCAACTTATATTTTTTTAAATTTATATACATGTTATAGCATTTTTATTTGAAAAAGAAAAGTTTGAGTGACATACTTATTTCTTTTACATTTTTTTCATAAGTTATTACTTTTACTGATTGTTTTTATGAATTTAGATGATTGCATCTTTTTATAAATTTGGTTTTTAATTACAAATATTTTTGAAGTTTTCACAAAAAGATATTTTCAAAATTAATTCACTACTTTCATTTCTTTTAGCTTGTGTTCTTTATTATCATATTTTCAGCCAGTGGAAAAAGGTTTGGTAACATAAGTAAAAATTAAATGAAAAATATGTATAAAATAAGTGATTTTAAGGTGATTGATACCCACAATCAAGTAATAATTTAGTTCCAAAAGTATTATAAATGGATATCAATCTTTAAATTTTGTATTTATAGTTTCTATTAATTTTAGGTATCAAATATGGGTATCTTATAAGAGGTCAACCCTGTACAGAGAAATGGAGAAAGTTTGCAAAAACTGTAACAAATTTCAGAGACAAATTTCCATTTTAACCAATTAAATTCCATTAAACTAGTACTAAATTTGTATTAATTTAATTAGTACCGGTACTAAATTTGTTTAATTTTAATTGGTTCCAATTTAATAGTACCAAAACTTAATTAGTACCTAGTTTTAAACTAATGAGGTTTTAATGGAAAAGTTCCAAAATGGTTCAAAACCTAATTGGTACCAGTACCAATTTGAATTTTTTGTAAGTTGGTACCCAAGCATTAAAAAAATGGAGTTCCTAAGAATTAAAAGAATATGCTTTCATAAAATTAGCTATTCTAATTAAATAAGCAAAGCAAACAATTAATGTACTATCATTAACAATTTCGTAATGAAATAATTTCTACATAGCATTTATGTAGATGTAGTGATGATAAAAAATAAAATATCAAAGATCTCAACCATGAAAATAATAAATTACATTGAATCTAACAACAAAAATGAAACAAATCAAAAAGAAACCCTAATCCACAACATTTCCCTCATCAATCAAAACACATATAAAACTCATTAAGGGGTTTTGGGGTTTTGATTATGAAGTTGTTCTTGAGCAGTTATAAATAAAAATACTCATTACCTAAACATGTTTACGATGCTCAAATTATTACAATAAAATGATCTCCTGGAACTTTCTTCTTGAAATTTTTATATTCCTTTTTTGAGGTGTCTTTATTTTTGCATAATTATTTTCCTTGGCGATAAAGTAAATATCCTTAACTAAAAATTTAAGGTTATAATAAATTAAAGTGCCATAATTTCATCACCTTGCTTGATATTTCGTAATTCAATATTAAAATCAAAATATCGTTTTAAGATTGAGAAATTATTAATAATCAAGATTTAAATATTATAAAGTATGTTAAAGCTCTGTTATAAGGTCTTAAAGACTCCATTTTTTGTATTTCCATCATCACATTCCAAATCTCTCGTTTTCAACCAAATCCTAAGAAATATTCGCGCTTGAGACCTCTTCGTTTAAGCATCACTTTGAGTCACTTTAAAGTTCGAGTTGTAGAAATCTCGACCACTTCTCAATTTAAGACTGTTACATTGAAGATAATGTAGAAGGAGGAGACTCCATTTTGTTTAGTAGAAATTTAATAAAAATCAGAGATTTAATAAATTAAATCAGGCTTATTAAAACTTTTTAAGTTTTAATATTTGAGAAATTCTAATCATACTAATAGTTTTAATCTATAACGAATTTTTAATAGAGATGTTTTAATTAATTTTAATCTAAAATATATTAATTCAAACCAGGCCTGATTTAATTTATTAAATCTCTGATTTTTATTAAATTTCTACTAAACAAAATGGAGTCTCCTCCTTCTACATTATCTTCAATGTAACAGTCTTAAATTGAGAAGTGGTCGAGATTTCTACAACTCGAACTTTAAAGTGACTCAAAGTGATGCTTAAACGAAGAGGTCTCAAGCGCGAATATTTCTTAGGATTTGGTTGAAAACGAGAGATTTGGAATGTGATGATGGAAATACAAAAAATGGAGTCTTTAAGACCTTATAACAGAGCTTTAACATACTTTATAATATTTAAATCTTGATTATTAATAATTTCTCAATCTTAAAACGATATTTTGATTTTATTTTGAGAAATTAAAAAGGTAAGTCAATTATAAGCTGTGATAAAAAACAAAGTTTACAAGTGTAATCAAACCTGATTATAAAACAAACTGCAATAAAAGTTAAAAATATAATGATAGTTAAGTCAAATTGTACTATATCTTTAAGATTTTTCAATTTATTAACTATTAATTTAAAGTAATTGAACTCAGAATAGTAAAGAACAAAAAAGTCATATAAAAATTTAATTTATATTAAAAGAAAATTTCTCATCTTTACTAGTCTTTACCAAATAATACATTAAAAATATATAAAAAGAATCATTTTCCCCTTTATTATATTATCTTTATGATATAAGCAATAACAAGATCTTTAGGGCCGTGGGCCATTTAGTTTAATTTTATAATTTCAAACGACAGATGATAGTAAATCACTTCCTTAACCGTTATTTGCTGCATCGCTTCTTATATTAACATTTAAATAAGAATAGATATATAAATGTAATAACAACCTTTACTTGAGGTATAATGCATTTGAAAACATCATTGATTTTGATATCTCGCTAAAGGATTTACCACGAGACTTTTAATTTTAATGAAAGAACAATTAAGCTCAGGAATCTATCAATTTTCTGCTATTGATCTAGCGAACTTTGAGTAAACACTAAAATATCTCTAATTATAAGATAGATCTTTTGGAAATCTGATATTTTTCATAGTAGTGTTGGCGCTGTATTTTTAATTTTGGAATTACTGATTCTTTCTTTTTATCATTTGAACTAAAACTGCCATATCTCCAAAAATGTTGGTGCTAATTAAAACACCACACAAGATATAGAGAGCACTCAGAAATACTTTAAAGTATGTTCTTGATCCCATCTCATCGCCAGTAAAAAGGAAAACTGAATAATGCATAGAAGTGAAGTATTGCTTTTCAATGTTTGCAATAAACACATCAGTCTGGAGGGTACCAAACTATATTGGTTGAATCAAAATTACATAGATTCTTGCTTCAAAGAACTAGAGACAAGTACACAAGTGAAAGAAAAAGATAAGTAGGAAAGTTAATTGACAAACTCTCGCCATCTAAAAATAATAAAGAATAAGATAAAACTTACAGCTAAAATATCTTCTCTCAGTTCAAGCTTTTGAATTAGAGATCCCAGTCTTGAGATTCTTACAAACTTAACCATACCGATGACATCCAAATATTTGAAATCACCCTAAAATAAAGTTTATAATTTATGATTACGCTTAATGGTATAAAAGCGAGGGTAAAATGGATAACGCATCAACAATAAATGTCCCATTTAATATCTACTTTTTAGCGATTTCCTTTTTACCTGTAACCTCTTCTCCCTTTTGTATCATTTAAGTTGTTCTAAACTGCAATTGGATATCAATCAAATTACAAAAAGTTACACTTAAAAAATTTTAATTAATAATAATTGCTGAACGTAAAAGATTAGATCTATTGTAAAGTTAATGACTTCAATGACTCTACTTACCTCAGTTAGAAAGCAATTTCAAATGGTATATAAAAGTAAGAGTTGTAAATTTCTAATAAAATAACGAGAACGTCCCATCTGATTCTGTTCGAGTCATTTAATCTTGCCATGAATTCATTAATCTGCTTCACTATTTCTTTGGTCCTTCGACTAGAGTACTTCCTTTTCTATGCCATAGTCTGTTCCTTCCTCTTCTCTTCAATGTTTGTGACAATATTTATGGCGATAAGCTTATTAAGCTTCATCACACCAGTTTGCTTTTGTTCTTCTTGAGCGAACTCTCCAGACACAAGATCAGCCTTGTATATTTTTCTCATGTTACAGATTAAGTCTGAAATCTATTTCATTTCTTCTTTTTCCTTCATTTGAATTTTTAGTGATTAAAAGTCAATCATCATTTTTTTAAAGGACTTCCAGGGATTTTATTTGCTCAATTTTTTATATTGACTATCTGGTCTTTATTAAAAAAGATATAGTTTAGTCTCTTGTCTTTTAGCTGTTTAGTCAGCGTATCTTTGATAATAGCAATAGTTTTAAAAGGCTTCTTATTGAGGAATCCACACAATTAATTTGCATGAAAGGCAATATTTCTTACTTAAGTCGTCATGGTTAATTAAATAATATAGTAACTTATACTTTTCTAGCTTTTGTTGGATGAAGTTATTGATCATGAATTTTTCAAAATCAAAATAGTAATTAATAATAAAGATAACAGAATAACAAATATAAATTTTAAGATTAAAAAATTATATGGGTTTTAGTTCTATTATTAACTTTCTAAATCTCTCTATTTTTATTTGTTACTTATGCATATTTTTAGTTATACTTCCATTAAATTTCAAACTTATCTTTCATAATTGACATAATTCTTCATCTTCATTAAATTCTACTTCCTGAATTTTGAGTATTTCATGATATAATTATTGTAGCATTTGATTTGTGCTAAAGCTTTAATGACTTGAATTTCTAAATTATGTTTGAATAGTCATAACTCTATAGTCTATATTTGAAATGCAACTTATAATCAAGTCTTCGCTCGATAAGAAACTAATTAGAGAAATTAAATTAAATATATAAGATAATCAATTCAAATTAGTCAGATATATAACTTTAACAAATATTTTCATTTTGATATTTCATTTTCTCTTTTTTATAATTAGAGATATGATTTAGTTTAATGATTAATTATTTATGGCAGTATTTGTATTTTTAGCTTTTAAATTTCCGATTGTCTCTTATTTTATCAATAATCAAATGCACGATTAGTGTTTTTCACAGATAATTTAAGAAATTGATCAGATGGTGTCTTTTTGCCTAACATGTCATTTTCATTCTCTTCCTCAGAATCAAACCCAGCTTCCACCAGAGGTTTATAGTCCTACAAAATGATTAACTGTTTTAATGGTTTAAAATAGTAGGAATTATTTTAAGTTTTTCAAGCTCTGCTGTTGGTGCTCATTTACAATAGATTGTATAATAATTATTTTAGATCCTATTTATATTTCAATTATACTTAAATTTTAAATACTCTTATCATAATCTGATTATCATTACTTACCATATTAAGTAATAATAATAATAAATGCCATTAATAAAAAAACAAATTAAAATGAAACTGCCAACATAAATTTCTCATAGGACCAATCAATCCGCTCTAAATGCAAAGCATATGGAAAATCTTGTCAAACTTTGCCAATAATTAAGGAATTTATAGTTATATAATTATTAATGGAATACAAAACTAAGACAGATTTAGTGATAGAATCTAGTGCCACATTAGCCATCTAACTTTTAAGAACTACTGATAGAGTAGGTGTTAAATTATCGAAATCTAAGATTGGGTATCATAGTCCAATTGACATCAAGAGTTTAACTGAGAGGGCATTCTTAAAGATCAAAGAAGGAATTAATGATCAAAATAAAATTGATAATTATACACTCTTGCAATTTGGAACAGTATTGCTATGATTCAGAGACTACGAATAAATTCACGAAAGCAGTTTATCATTAAATTATTAGAAGAGGCCATACTCTAACTGAGTATTGCATTATAAATAATATAAAATTTTAGTTACTCCTAAATACTTTTAAATTCAAATATGATAGGCTTATATCAAATTGGAGAAATTGAATAAGTATTTACAAAAATGAGTTAATTTCGAGGTGTAAATTTTTATCAAAAAATGTTAAAGGACATCAAAGCTCGTTTAGGTAGAACATCTGAAAGTGCTTATGTAATCGAATAAATAGGTATGTGGAAATCTTATTTAGAAAATAAAAGTGCTACCTGCAGTTATATCAAAGAGAAGTAAAAACGAACTTTGAATATTGATGGCATTCTCTATTCTCTGTAAAACATTGATAATGACAACTTAACTGATTTTCACCTAATAGTTGAAAGTTTGAGCAGGGAGTAGATGGACTCAGTGCACTTGTGTTTGCCAATGAGAGGTTAAAATTTCTAGAAAACAAATCATGAAGCAGATTTGAAAATATTTTTTTAGTATTTCAAGCATGAAAAGCGCTTAAATATAGAGGGAGACAGAAAGTGTCATTTATAAAAAAAATTAAAAAAACTCAGGACGCCTAATGCTTAACTGAGTATTCTTTTAGCTAAAACCAGTGATTCAAAAGTTTAACTAAACTCAAAGATTTTTGATAAATAAAAAGGAAAATAGAAGATAATAAGAATGCAATTAATATTAATAAAAATACTTTTAATGGAGACGATGATGGAGCAGTTACACTCACATAAAATGTAAGTTACAAAAAGAAATTTTTTTAATTTTTATTTTATAAAGATGCTACTTGGTTAGAGTAGCTGAAGACTTGGAAGGAGACTTAGCAGACAGAGCTCAAGAGGACACTTAAAATAAATCTGGCATGCTGACGGAGATATTTATGAGGGAGAATGGAAAGTTGACAAAGCTGTTTGAGGTAATCCATTTTCATTTTATTCGCCAAGTATTGTTATTAATCTTAATTATATTCTTATTATCTTCTATTTTTCATTTTATTTATCATAATTGGATTGATTATTATAGATAGATATGAAATGGAATCTCGAGCAAGCTTATAAATATTTCAACAACTTGAAGTATTCATGCTTGATTTATTTGAATGGGCTTCTGATTTGACTCAACAGAAAGCTTGCCTCTCATGCAACTTAGAAAAGGTAAATCATGGTCCAGATTTCTATCATCCTACCATCAAGCATTTAAAAAGCAAAGAAATTAATAAAGAATTCTTGCACAAGCATATTGCAGGAAATATAATAGATCATGCTGAGAAATATTAGAAGTAAGGAGAGCCCAGCAGAAATCTAATATTTTAAATGAGAAATATTGCGGTATTTTTATATTTTACTAAATAAATCATAAAGATTAAAGTGGACTAATAATCATAGAGAAATAACGATAAATCTTTACTTACAGCATAAGATGTTCTAAATAAACTCACTTAGTTTTTGATAAACAAATGAAAATGTAGAATAAAAATTTATTTTAACAGAGGATTACTTAAAATTAGGGTTTCTTTTTTAGGGATATGATGATAAAATTTCCAAAGATAATGCAGAGTTTGCCAAGAAATATTAGAGAGCATTGTAATAGAGATAAATTCGGTTTATATAAAATCAATTATAAGTGCTATCCATTCATTTTACTTCAAAAGAATAATTGTTACTTTTGTTTACGTCATCTCAGTTAATTAGCTATTTATATTTATTTCCTTAATATTTGATAAATTAATTGCTTATTCATAAAAATTTAGTCAAATTAAGAATTAGGAATACTAATAATGCCGATATTGTATGCAAGTGTGGTAAACACTCACAAGTAGCAAGTCTTTGAGAGTTTATATAGGAAATTCAAGTTACTCTATAACAAATTAATTCTGGAATAATTTGTGAATTTTTAGCTCTTAGCTAAGAAAACAATTTAGCTTGATGATCAGCATAGTTTACACTATTCACATGAAGGATCATGGGTGATTGTTTGCATTTCACGCAAACCAGATGTGACGCTTTATGAAGCATTCAATTTTTTTGAGAAACTTAAATAGGACATGTATGAAAATTAAGTACTATTTGATAAAACAATGATACAATCCCCGGATAGTTACTTTAAAAAAATATGGAAAAAATGGCCAATTTATTTTATTAATAAATGGGATTTTGATCCAAATAATAGAGTTATAGCCTACTTATAACAAAAGGATTTTTATAAATTTTGTAATGCAATTAATATAATTTTATTTTTAGTGTTTTAAGACATGTTGGAAGTTAAGGAAGAGATGACTAAAACTATTGATTAATTAAACGACAGAGATTTACTGTTAGTTTTAGCTAACTAAAAATCACCAAGATTGTATGTGCAAGCTAAATTATACAGATAAAATGGAAAGAAAAGGTGCTGGAGATGCAAGATTTGGGAAGCAATAATTTCTGGTATTAAATTTATACTTGCAGTTAATTTCCTAATCTTTATATAATGGTTTAAGGTATTAATAAACCCCAAAAAATATAATTAAAATATTTAATTATTAATATTTATGTACATTTTAATTTAGATTTATAATAGAATCTTGTATAAATATCTTTGAATTAGTTATTATTATTATTTTGGAATTTATATTCTTACTGTTTCTTTAACGAATAATGAATGAAATTTAAACTTTAAAAATCAGAATTATATATAGTGAAATATTTAATGTGAATTAATGACATTTAAACATAATTATTGTAAGAGTAAAATGAAAGTATGAATATATTTATATTAATTGTATTAATAATCATAATTATGAAATCAAAAAGTAAATAATATTTCCACTAATAAATTAAAAATGTACTATACAACCTATTCTTATCGATCATAATCTCAGCATTCTTTTGTTTAGAAATTACTATTCTGTTTTTTATTAAAAAAAACTGATTTTTCATAAATGTAGGTACTTATAAACATTTAGGTATAATTGAGTAATTATAATAAATATAGTATTATTTAATAACAATTCACCTTTATAAACATTCTTTATCATTATAAATGAATTAATGAGAGTATGTTTTGAACATAATGAAGTTAACTTGAGATAAACTATCGCATTGTCTTTTCGAATTTGACTGTGTAGATTTGAAAGTTTATAAAAGAGAAACCTACAATCACTAGGAATTTTTATAGAGAAATTTGGCAATGATATAATTCTGATGCAATAACTAACAAAAGTACAACAAATGAAGTAATTAAGAAATAATGGATATTTTAAACAATCGAGGATAGGAGTAAATTTCTTATTTAATCATGACAACTATAATAATCATTTATGTTTATAGCAATAATATTCAGGGATGGAATTAGAGTGTGGTTTGAAAAATTTCTATAATCATTTAAATTAAAATAATTTTAGTTATTTCTAAAAAATTGCTTTTCACAGGAATAGAGGTATTGGGTTTTAAATGATTAAAATAAACAAAACAAACATATTCTGGTATTATAAATTAAACTATCATTAACTGAATCGAAATCGAATACATGATAAGAAAATCTCTTTATGAGATTTCTGTACAAACCTGAATCATTCATACTATGGGGTTTGCATCAAGAGTATCTATAAGATTTTTATAAAGATAGTGACATAGCTGATACACTAGATATATTAGACGAAGAGAATGAAGTGGAGATGATGAACAAAATAATTTGATTGGTGTTGAGGAAAACAAAACCATAAGACTAAACTCTTAAGAATTTCTTCAGTGAGCCTATGGCACATAACATTAAACTTAAGAATATTATCAAGTTTGCAAGAGTTAACTTTATATATATATTTATATATATATTATAAATAATTATAATTGAAGTAATATATTTTACTATAAATGTCTCTCATAGAAATTATTGTTGTTCAAGTTAAATCAATTGTGCATTAATTTTAATTGTAATATTTTAATGAATTATTAAAATCAGAAGAATTATACTTTATTTAATCCCTCATCACTGGTTCCCTTGAAAATGACAAAGTAGATAATTATAAAAGAATAAGTTTATCAAAGAATATATTTGCTTAATTTTTCATTACATTATAATCATTTTAGAAGATAAAAACTAGCTAAATTTCATATTTCATTTAGTATTTGTTCATGACTGAAGCCAGAAATTGAAGGTAATATTACAAGCAATTTTATAAACGATCCAATTAAACCCAAATTTATTGCGTTTATTTTTAAGCATTTGCTTTTTACATGGATTTATGATCATTTTATATTTTAATTATTATCAACTAAAATAAAAACATAAATTTAAGGTGTATGTTTTTAAAATGAGAGCACACAGCGTTAGTCACTTTGATAAGAATATGATATCTTAGATATCCATGCTAAAACACACAGAAATGAACATTATGGACAATTATACTATGCATGTTTAACCCAATAATCAGAGCGCATTCATGCATAATTTATCTTAAAATTCAAGAGAATTACGATATTTTTTGAATAAAGTAAATTGTTTTTTATAATTAAAAATAATAAATTCAAAATTCAAAATGGGGATGAAGAAGATTAGCTGTGCGTTCATTAAAAATGTAAGTTACAATAAATATTTTTAACATTTAATTTTTATAGGGGTTGCACCTGGCAAGAGCAAAAGTAGGAGTAGACTGAAGACTGAAAGAGGAGCTCAAAAAATTAAGAAAAATTTAAACTCATGCTGATGGTTCAAGATACGAAGGAGAATAACAAGATGACAGGCAAAAAATTAAGATATAAATTATTCATTTCTATAATTCATATTTGATTTATTATAAATTAAAGTTGTAATTAACTTTATTTTCTTAAAAAAATATCATGAATATATATTGAAGGGTGGTAATACTCCACTTTAAACTAAAGAGTAAAAAGTTGAGAGCAAATCAAATGGACCCAGTAGATAGGCAAGTGTGTGCAGTATTTTTTTGGGAGAGGAAGAAGATGAAGAAATGGATAAAATAAATTTAAACATAAGAAATTATCTTGAATGAAGTTAATTACTAATGGGTGAATTTGTTTGTCCATGTAATTGTTCATGTTAAATTGCTGATGTTCATATGAATTTCCTTAAAGAATAGTTAAACTGCAAGAAGCTTGTATATCACGGAGATAGAGTAAAGTGTTTTTTGGAAAGCCTTGGAATGTGAACTTTGCAAGCAGCCATTTGAAAATAAACTTAAAGACAGGCTATTTTAAATAATGGATTTTGAGAGACCGGACAACTACTTTATGATAATGGAATCAGTAAAAAGGGCTCCAGCTAAGGTCGTTCATGTATTTTATTTTAGGACCATACTCAGAATTTAAGATTGGGAGAAGTATTGATACATATATGAAAATTGCAGATATGTATGTGTCGAGGCTTCACTCATACATAAGAATTGTAGAAGAGAGATTGATAATTGAAGATAATGGATCGAGTATGGAAGCCTCATCAAAATAAAGGAGCCTTACGAAGTTGCTTAAGCTAATAACTCAAGAAGATTACAAAGTATTTGTTAAATAGGAAGGACACTGATATAATTTGGCCTCAACTTAATAGGGAAAAAATATCAAAAAGACAAGACGCAATAAAAGAGTTGACTCATCTGTGCTTCATGAAAGCATAGAGTTTGTTTAGACTATATCAGGATAGAGCGTTCCTTGTGAATTTATTAAACCATTTAAAGATTAGAAAAATAAGAAAGTTGACAAAAGATTTCGGTTGTCTAACGAATAACAAATGATAAGCAAAATGCATACTGGAGAGATGTCATAGCAAATAATAACATTAGACTTTTTGAAAATGCTGAATCATAGGAAAGTAACCTAATCATAAACTAGATTTAAGATGCTATTTATAATATGCCTCTTCAAAGTCCGAAATCAAACCATAAAGACTTCAATTTGATTAGCAACGATGGCTTGAGTTCTCAAAAGGTAAATTAATCCTCATTATTTGTAAGATCTGCATGAGTAAGATGATGAAGGGAATTTGAATGAAGAATCTATGTAAAAGAATTAAAGGCAAAATTCAAGACTAAACTTAACTTAATCATTAGAAATATAAGAGCATCTTACTAGGATTAAACTTCAAAATTAACTAAAGTTCCGAATGGAAAGGACATTATTAGAGATATAGAAGTCTGTTAAATGATAAACAAGATATTTCTTCAAATATCTAAGAGGATAATTTTGCGGAAGAAGCTTAACTATCAATAATTTCACTTTTATATTTTCAATTAATCATGAAAGCTAAAGCTTTGGTGGAGATTTTGCAGATAATGATAATATCAACACTGTAATTTAACACGAATAATTATAAAAAGAAGACCTCCAGCATTACTTAACCAAGTAGATAAACTTTGAGTAGGCTTTCAAAAAGTATCCTTGGCAATAGAAATTTTACAGAACCTAAGGTCCAGTTTTGAAGGGCATTAACAAACTAATAAGAAGGGAGTCCACTCAAGATCTATCAATTAGCTTGAGGAGTCCACGCAAGCATAATAATCTCAAAACTGCTTTAAATCTAGAGGAAACAATTTGTTACTATCAAAGTATCAAAGAGTGAGAAAGTCAACTAACATCAATGAGAAGGATTAGGATTTATCGTTTAATAATGATCAGCTGAAGCAAATATCAAAATAACATAAGACAAAAATCAATCAAACTCCTAATAAGTTATAGCCAAACTTAAAAGAATTCTCATAATAATAGCATGATCAAGTTTTGAAAGGGAGTTAAAACTTATGAATTTAAATGTATAAATGTATATGTATAAATGATAAATTGCTATTTATTAATTAGTTTGTTAGATATAATTATAAATTAATTCAAAATTGAATCATGAAGTGTGATATAATTATTATTACTATGCAATTATTACTCTATCACAAGCACAAATTAACAAATACTATTTCTTTGATGTTACCATTTCGCATGATTTATTTAATTTAATGTGGGTTCTTAATTAGCTATTACTATATAATATTTAATTAATTCCTATTCAAAGATACCAAATAAGTTAACATAACTTCATATATTTTATGAAAATATTAAAATAAAGGAGAATCTATCTTTCAACTTTTTTTGATTTAATTTTTAAATAATGAAATTAATTTCTAATAATGATTAAGGTTTAATATTTTATAAAACTAATTAAATGTGAAATGATGAAATATAAACACACAATTAGTTATTATTTCATTTATTATCACTCTTCTCAGTTGAGCCAGTTTGTTCTTTTTCCTTCACTGCACTCTCCTTTCATGGTCTTTCCTGTTGCTGATGTGTAAATACCGATGCCGTGTTTCTTTCCATTTTTCCAGTCGTCATCGTACTTTCTGCCATCAGGCCTAGATTAAGAGGATAATTTATTTTAAAAGTAGCTTACCAAAAGAAAATTCCTTTGCCTTCTCTCTTATTATCGTTGTAGTCACCTTCATATCTCCTGCCATCTGACTATGTGAAATACCATAGCCCTCCATTTTATTGTTCTTACCCTGACCTTTGTGCTTATTTCCATCTGACCATTCATTAACTCCTCTGCCCTCAATGTTATTTTCTTAGAACTCTCCTTTGTATGTGCTGCCATCAGCCATGTAAATCTTCCAATTCCATGTTTTTGCCTTCTAAGTAGTCTCCTTCGTAGCTTGCTCTATTTGGACATGTTTCAAGACTTTTACAGTGTTGCTTACCTTCTTTCCAGTCACCTTCATGACGAGTTTCATCTAAATGGCTATATATATCGAAGACATGAGCCTTATTGCCTTACAGTATCCATCATACACATCTCCAACTGCGTGAATTTGTCAACCTTTTCAGTTAGCTTTTTTGTCTTTCCAACAACCCTCGTATATTGAACCATCTGGCCATATTTGAATACCTTGTCCTTATCTCACCTTTGAGTTTATAAGCCTAAAATTTTGAAATAGTCACTGCATTTGAAATAGTTTTATAAACATTCGCCCTCGTATTTGCCATTATTCTTAAGGTTAACCATTTATGTTTCTTACGAATCTTTTGCACTCATTTTCAAGCAAGAAACCCTCTAAATGAAGCTTGTAGTTTAATATTCAAAAGTATTTTGTGATTATTTTAAGCGATTGAGGGCATTTTCGAAATGTTTTGTTTTAATGTCATTGTTGTCCACATTTATAAAACTCCAAAGTATTAAGAAAAATAATTATTTTTTGTAAGGTATCAAAATATGCTTTTACCTTGAATTTGAAGTCTCTTTGTATGACTTCATGTATACATAACTTCTTAAATCTTACTTGGAAATGTTTAGGGGATTAGCTTGATAGGATTAATATCTTAAATGATAAATCAACCTCCTTACAATTGTGAGAAAATTATGATTCGCTATTTATTATGTAAAAAATCAATCATACACAAGAAAAAGTTTCAAAAATTCATTTTATTAGTTTAATTTGTTCATAATATTAATAATTTTCATATAAACATTTAATTATTTAAGATTTTATTGTAATTGCTTCAACAAGCAAAAA
The DNA here is from genome assembly GCA_000711775.1 of Oxytricha trifallax. Taxonomy (NCBI): domain Eukaryota; phylum Ciliophora; class Spirotrichea; order Sporadotrichida; family Oxytrichidae; genus Oxytricha; species Oxytricha trifallax. The sequence continues at coordinate 23,489 of ARYC01002209.1, forward strand.
TTCGTCCCATTTTAATTTTATTCAAATATACTAACAAAATATTTACAATCTTAAAATACAACCTTTTAAATTCAAATAAAGGAATTGCAACACCTAGACAATTCATTATGAATAGAATTAATAATAAATTTGAAAATTATATAGTAGAGTTTTATTGATGATATATTTATAAAATTAATTGATTAATACTTGTGCTTGTTTGAAAAATTAAACTTAACTAAATATTTTAAATCGACTGTGCTCCCAAAATCTAATATCTAATTTTATTTAAAAACTAGTATAATGTAAAAATAAGACGTCAAAGAAGTCGTCTACAGAGCCACTATAGTAGTCTAGGATGACAAGCCGTAAGTATTTGCTTGAATGAACACCTTCTTAGGGAGGTTTGTACTATGAAAAATGGAGACTACATGATTCATGTAAAGATGTAGTTTATTTATTAAAACCAACTTATTAGGTCTTCATCGAATCAGCAAGAAAGTTGAAAATGACAAAAGAATGTAAGACAGAGATCCAATTGTTGAAATCTAATGCATGAACGAAATGAAGTTTACTTCAGCAAAGGATGCTATCGATGCTGCTGGAACTATGAGCTAGCAAGAGCACATCTTCTTCAATCCTAGGATTGTGGTAAGAAATACCAAATGCTATCAATTTGTTGTATTTTATTAAGTAGATGACATTTAAGCGGCAAAGATCTCAATTAGACTTTTGGATAAGGGTTATTTCAAAGATGCACTTATTGGTTTCTATGAATTTGATGTCAGCTATTTCTTCTCATCAAACAGCATTACTCTTATACAAATGGATTACTCTATCAAATACTTTATCTCACAACTTCAAAGGGTGATTGGATATCTAAAGATAAGTATATCCATAGCAGTTTTTGGTGATGAGCAAATACAAATCACACTAGATAATGAAAATGATAAGACAGAAGAAGAATCTGTTCTCTTGTACCATCAAACCTGAATAATACCAATTTAGATTTGACTTTTCAAAGCTGAGAAGCTATCTATCATTAATGCTGCGATCTTCGGTAAGTGTAGATCCATCGATGCCTATAATATCTGTCAGTATCTTAATCAAAAACTGAAAACGAAAGTCGTCACCATATTTAACGAGGCAGTCAAAACCCCAAAATCCTTAATGAGTTTTATATGTGTTTTGGATGATGAGGGTAATGCTGGGATTAGGGTTTCTTTTAGATTAATTTCATTCTTGTTGTAAGATTGAATGTAATTTATCTTTTTCATTGTTTAGATTTTTATTCTTTTATTTTACATCATCACTACATTAACATAAATGAAATGGAGAAATTTTTCCTCTAGGAAAATTATATTGAATAATAATTTAATTGTTTGCTTTACTTACCTAATTATAATAACTAAATTTTATAAAAACATCTCATTATTATTCTTTGGACCCCATTTTTTAAAAATTTTGGTACCAATATAGTTTTAATTTTTTAGTGCATGGTTCCGATTAAGTTTTGGACCAGATTAGAACTTTTTAATAAAAACTCATAACTTTAAAACTAGGTATTAATTAAGATTTGGTACTATTTAATGGTACTAATTAAAATTAATCTAATTTATTGCTAAAATAGAAAACAATCGGAAATAAAATAAATGATAAAATCAAATAACAGTGATTTAGTTGATATATAAAAATAAAATTTAATGTAAAATATTGAAACACTAAATAAACAAAAGGATTTTTATATTGAATTAGTAATAAATAATAAGTCTATTTTATTATCTAATTTTAAAACTTTTTATATGCACGTTTTCAAAATCATTTGTGATTTAGCGTAGAGCTTAAAACTTGAGAAAATGTAAGAGATTATTTGTTTGATTTAATATTTTCAATAGCTAGCTACTCTGTCGCAAGAAGCATTTTCTTACGCAAATTGCACAAACTAAATTTCGAAATACTTAATTATATTTGAACTTCTCTTGCTAAAATAAATTTATTGTGTTACATCAGAGTGATTATGATAAATTTTCAAAGAAATATGATTATTGAAGTTGAAATTCAAGAGAGGTTTTTCAAATACGTTGAAATACTACATTCCATTTTAGCTTTAATTTGAGATAATATAAATAAATTCAGTTATTTGATATATTTAAACAAAATTTTATTTTCAATGATTTATTATTGATAGCACCGGTATTAATTAAATTGAAAAATTGAGTCCAAATTTAATTGAATTTAATAGGGTGGATGGATATCCGTCTTTGAAACTTGTTATATTTCTGCAAAGTTTTTCAAAATATCTTTACCAGGATGGCCTCCTATAAGTTGCCCATATTTGTTAGATGTATAAAATTTTGGTGACATTGGAAATACAAAATTTTAAGGTTGATCTCTATTTTTAACAATTTTTAACTAAAATATGACAATTTTATATATACCAAACACCTTAAAATGACTCTTTTTATTCCTTTTTTTTATTTTAACACTACTTACCAAGCTATTTTGTATTGAACAATTAAATGTTAATAACGATCACAAGCTAAAAGAAAAGAATGTATTGTATTGAATTTGAAAATATTTTATGATGTAAATCTCAAAAATATATATGCTTAAATGCAAAATTTTTAAATGGTGTACTCATCTAACTTTATAAAAACTATCAGTTAACGTAATAACTAATGAAAAAATGTAATCTAGAAAAAATTTAAGTCTAAATTTGACTTTTCTTCATAAAAATGCTATAATAAATCCATAAATATGATAATATGCAAGTTGTCATAAAATTCTTTCATAATTTAATAACTAGAGGGAAAATATTCTGCTTTTAAAAAACCCTAATCCACAACAATACCCTAAATCAATCTTTCAAATATAGAGATGATTAACGGATTTTGGGGTTTTAAGTCTTCTGGAATTAAGAATTCTAATTCCTGTTCAACTTCGTATAATGAGTGGTAGACTTGTTATTAAATTTTATAATGAAGATAACCTCAAGGATGAATTTGTTGATTCAATTATCTTTAATCTCAATGAGTAATTTGAGAGCGTAATGGTAGCTTTTTTTTTGAAAATATCTATGGATCTCCATATGACAGATCAGGTGATAATCTAAAATCTAACAACTCTGTATTATTATTCAAAAATATTTTCCCAATAAATAATAAATAATTTCTGATATATTTTTTTTAATATTAGAACAAAAGGTAATATCAGCACTAAATTTATTTTTGAAATTTTCTTTTATTAGATTTGCTAAAAAATGAGTAAAAAAACTAGGAATTAGCTATTCATCATATGAATATAGCATAATTATGTATCATTTATATAAAAATTATCCTTTTTTTCAGATGAATTTCGGTACTTAATACCAATAAGATGAAAAACAATCAAGATTTAGCTTCAACATGGAAAAAAAGAATCTTACGTAATTCGTTGCTGAAAAGACTGAAAAGCCAATCATTTAGCGTCAAGATCTCGATGAGAAAACAGAGAGATCGCAAATCTAATCTAAAACCCTATGAATTCGAAATTATCGGTGAAGTTGGTCAAGGTATTTCGTTGCAAGAAGCCAAGAACTACAAAGTAATGATAAAGATTTTAGATTATGATATGAAAACTGATAAGGCTTTGCTTGCTGAAAATACTTTTAACAGATGGAACAACGAATTCCCCAAACCAACTTATACTGTGAGTATAGGTCTACTTGCTAGATGGAGACAATAGAGAAAAATTCAATAAAATGGTTATTATCATACTATTGTATTTGTTAATGCTATTTCCTACACATGCATGAAATCAAAGAGTTTATGAATCCAAATCCTTGAATCAGATTGCTCGGAATGACTCCAGATTTAAGTGTTGGAAAAGTATAAGATCGCTATAAAGCTGGTATCGTAACAATTAAACTTTCAATTAATGACTAGACTATGGATGGACCAATTTAATTGGCTATGGGGAAGCATCCTCCCCCCCCATAATGTATACTTTTTATTTTGTAGTCTGATAGAGTTTTTTACGCTGAGTAATAGTAGCTGATGAACATGGTCTACGCGAGCAATAGTTTTTGAGCTACGACCTCTTATAAGTCAAAAAATTATATATAAAATCAAAATAAAAATGACAAAAATTTTCAATTTTCCTTCAAATTTTTGATTTTTATAAAATTATTGATTTATGTGAAAAATGAGAAATTCAACAAAATATATAAATCTTATTTAATTATTATTAACAAAATTAAAACTAATTGTTTTTGCATTATTTAAATAAGAAAGAATATTTTTTTAAATAATTTTGTTAATAATAATTAAATAAGATTTATATATTTTGTTGAATTTCTCATTTTTCACATAAATCAATAATATTATAAAAATCAAAAATTTGAAGGAAAATTGAAAATTTTTGTCATTTTTATTATGATTTTATATATAATTTTTTGACTTATAAGAGGTCGTAGCTCAAAAACTATTGCTCGCGTAGACCATGTTCATCAGCTACTATTACTCAGCGTAAAAAACTCTATCAGACTACAAAATAAAAAGTATACATTATGGGGGGGGAGGATGCTTCTCCATAGCCATTTAATTTAATCAATTGGACGTTTGGAAAAAAGCCTCCTCTAAAGAAACATCAAAACTTCAAAGTTAGAACATTTATCTATCAATGCAAAGTTTTCCCTGCTGCTAATAGCGATTGTCAATATGATCCATACATTTTTATCTGGGAACCAAGCAAGCTAGTACAAAAGACTAAATACATTGAAGACAACGTCGACCCACTTTATTATGAGTCTATTGAACTTGTGTATGAAGCCTATAAAGATGAAGAATTGCCTCCTTTTATTTTGGATATCTACGATAAAGACTTCTAATGATTTTATCTGCAGAGCTTTAATTTCAATCAAAGATTCTGACTGTGTAATGGAAAAGGATAATATTCCCAGACTTAAATGACATCAATGCAATTTTTAGTGTATTTGAGTGTTAAGATGTCATAATATCTTTCGCTATAGTAAGTGATGATTTCATTCAGGTAAAATTTTTGAAGAATAAATGAATTTTTTGATTAATATAGAATTTTGATTAATTAAGTTTTAAATAAGTCTTAAAAAATATGCGAAAAGTGAATATAAGAGAATATATAAGCAAAGTATAATACAAATATTTAATAAAGTTATTGTTGGAATATAACAAGATATTCTGAGTTGATAAATGAGCGCATGAGCGCTAATAATGTGCGCTCATGCGCTCATAAAATAAACTGTGAAGCCATATCAAAGAACATTTGTCTTAATTCATGTTCTTAAAAGAGAATCCACTCTCTGCTATAAAGCCCTATTTTTAATAAATTATTAATGAATTATATTAATTTTAATTATATAGTTTTAATTTTTAATTAAAACTAAAATACATTAAACCTAATAGGATTTCTCTATAGAGATTTAATTTCTGAGAAGACTTTTTAATTTAATAAATTGCGTAAATTTAAATATAATTAAAATTAATATAATTCATTAATAATTTATTAAAAATAGGGCTTTATAGCAGAGAGTGGATTCTCTTTTAAGAACATGAATTAAGACAAATGTTCTTTGATATGGCTTCACAATTTATTTTATGAGCGCATGAGCGCACATTATTAGCGCTCATGCGCTCATTTATCAACTCAGAATATCTTGTTATATTCCAACAATAACTTTATTAAATATTTGTATTACACTTTGCTTTATATTCTCTTATATTCACTTTCCTCATACTTTTTAAGACTTATTTAAAACTTAATTAAATCACATTCTATATTAATCAAAAAATTCATTTATTCTTCAAAAATTTTACCTGAATGAAATCATCACTTACTATAGCGAAAGATATTATGACATCTTAACACTCAAATACACTAAAAATTGCATTGATGTCATTTAAGTCTGGGAATATTATCCTTTTCCATTACACAGTCAGAATCTTTGATTGAAATTAAAGCTCTGCAGATAAAATCATTAGAAGTCTTTATCGTAGATATCCAAAATAAAAGGAGGCAATTCTTCATCTTTATAGGCTTCATACACAAGTTCAATAGACTCATAATAAAGTGGGTCGACGTTGTCTTCAATGTATTTAGTCTTTTGTACTAGCTTGCTTGGTTCCCAGATAAAAATGTATGGATCATATTGACAATCGCTATTAGCAGCAGGGAAAACTTTGCATTGATAGATAAATGTTCTAACTTTGAAGTTTTGATGTTTCTTTAGAGGAGGCTTTTTTCCAAACGTCCAATTGATTAAATTAAATGGCTATGGAGAAGCATCCTCCCCCCCCATAATGTATACTTTTTATTTTGTAGTCTGATAGAGTTTTTTACGCTGAGTAATAGTAGCTGATGAACATGGTCTACGCAAGCAATAGTTTTTGAGCTACGACCTCTTATAAGTCAAAAAATTATATATAAAATCAAAATAAAAATGACAAAAATTTTCAATTTTCTTTCAAATTTTTGATTTTTATAATATTATTGATTTATGTGAAAAATGAGAAATTCAACAAAATATATAAATCTTATTTAATTATTATTAACAAAATTATTTAAAAAAATATTCTTTCTTATTTAAATAATGCAAAAACAATTAGTTTTAATTTTGTTAATAATAATTAAATAAGATTTATATATTTTGTTGAATTTCTCATTTTTCACATAAATCAATAATTTTATAAAAATCAAAAATTTGAAGGAAAATTGAAAATTTTTGTCATTTTTATTATGATTTTATATATAATTTTTTGACTTATAAGAGGTCGTAGCTCAAAAACTATTGCTCGCGTAGACCATGTTCATCAGCTACTATTACTCAGCGTAAAAAACTCTATCAGACTACAAAATAAAAAGTATACATTATGGGGGGGGAGGATGCTTCTCCATAGCCATTTAATTTAATCAATTGGACGTTTGGAAAAAAGCCTCCTCTAAAGAAACATCAAAACTTCAAAGTTAGAACATTTATCTATCAATGCAAAGTTTTCCCTGCTGCTAATAGCGATTGTCAATATGATCCATACATTTTTATCTGGGAACCAAGCAAGCTAGTACAAAAGACTAAATACATTGAAGACAACGTCGACCCACTTTATTATGAGTCTATTGAACTTGTGTATGAAGCCTATAAAGATGAAGAATTGCCTCCTTTTATTTTGGATATCTACGATAAAGACTTCTAATGATTTTATCTGCAGAGCTTTAATTTCAATCAAAGATTCTGACTGTGTAATGGAAAAGGATAATATTCCCAGACTTAAATGACATCAATGCAATTTTTAGTGTATTTGAGTGTTAAGATGTCATAATATCTTTCGCTATAGTAAGTGATGATTTCATTCAGGTAAAATTTTTGAAGAATAAATGAATTTTTTGATTAATATAGAATGTGATTTAATTAAGTTTTAAATAAGTCTTAAAAATATGAGGAAAGTGAATATATAAGAGAATATATAAGCAAAGTGTAATACAAATATTTAATAAAGTTATTGTTGGAATATAACAAGATATTCTGAGTTGATAAATGAGCGCATGAGCGCTAATAATGTGCGCTCATGCGCTCATAAAATAAATTGTGAAGCCATATCAAAGAACATTTGTCTTAATTCATGTTCTTAAAAGAGAATCCACTCTCTGATATAAAGCCCTATTTTTAATAAATTATTAATGAATTATATTAATTTTAATTATATAGTTTTAATTTTTAATTAAAACTAAAATACATTAAACCTAATAGGATTTCTCTATAGAGATTTTATTTATGAGAAGACTTTTTAATTTAATAAATTGCGTAAATTTAAATATAATTAAAATTAATATAATTCATTAATAATTTATTAAAAATAGGGCTTTAAAACAGAGAGTGGATTCTCTTTTAAGAACATGAATTAAGACAAATGTTCTTTGATATGGCTTCACAATTTATTTTATGAGCGCATGAGCTCACATTATTAGCGCTAATGCGCTCATTTATCAACTCAGAATATCTTGTTATATTCCAACAATAACTTTATTATATATTTGTATTACACTTTGCTTATATATTCTCTTATATTCACTTTCCTCATATTTTTTAAGACTTATTTAAAACTTAATTCATTAACATTCTATATTAATCAAAAAATTCATTTATTCTTCAAAAATTTTACCTTATCATAAAAAATAAACCTGGTCTTAAATATACAAATTCGCCTGTTAATACATGCATTAAAGTTATATTACCTTCGATGTGATTCACTATTTTGCCCAAAACTTCAATGCTCTGTTTAAGATAAAAAATATTAATTAAATTTTCACAAAAAAAAGTAAGTTTGTTACAGTTTATGATAACATATTCAACCGTTTAAGGCACCCTAAATTTAGTGAAAGGATTTATGCACACAATACTGTTAAATTATATGCTAATTTATATATTGATTTTTAATGATTTTTGTGGCAGAAGAATAACCTAGTATCGAGGTCATCGTGTTTAATTGAAATTTTGCACCTTTTAAGTAGTCAGAAACATTGTTTAGATTGTTTTATGAGAGGGCATCACCACCACCTCTGACAAAGGCTGAGAAAATAGTTAATTAAAAGTAGTACTTGTGATTTGAGATTGCTTTTTATTATTCTTGTAAGGAATGTCACCCTTCATAAAAGCAACCACGATAATTGAAACTTATTTATTTTTAATAACGATCTCAACATCTTGTGGTCAATCGATAAACGTCAAACTACACAGAACTATGTTTTGAATATATGACTTCAAAAGGCGTTTAATTGCGTAGCCCTTAATTCAGTCAAAGGTTTCAGGGACACAATAGTGTTATATAATATGCTTATTTATATACGGATTTTTAATGATTTGTGCGGCAAATGAAATAATTAGCATAGAAGTCTTTGTGTTAAATTGAAATTTTGCAACTTTTAAGTAACAGAAAAAACATCGCAAATTTAATTTAATGAAAGGGCATCACCACCATTCTTGTGATTTGACATTGCTTATTATTCAAAAAATCAACCACGATAATTGAAACTTCCTTAATTTTATTAACGATCTCAACATCTTGTAGTCTCTCGATAAACGTGAAACTACACAGTTCAATGTTTTCAATGATTTGCTACAAAAGGCGAGTATTTGCGTCGCTCTAAATTCAGTCAAAGTATTCAAGCACACAATACTGTTATATCATATGCTAATTTATATAAGGATTTTTAATGATTTTTTCGGTAAAAGAATAATCTAGTATCAAAGTCATTGCGTTAAATTAAAATTTTTCGCCTTTTAAGTTTTCAGAAACATTTATGTAGAATATTAATAGGAGCTTATAACCACCACGTCAAAAAAGGTTCAGAGAACAGTTAATTAAAAAAAATTCTTGTGATTTGACATTGCTTTTTATTATTCTTGTAAAGAATGTCAACCTTCAAAAAATCAATCACGATTATTATAATTTCATTTAGTTTAGTAACGATCTGAATATCTTGTGGTCACTCAATAAACATGAAGCTACATAGAACTTTGTTTTACATGTTTGCCTTCAAATGGTGTGAATTAGCCTCGCCCTAAATTCAGTCAAAGGATTCATGCACACAATACATTTAAATTTTATGCTAATATATATGCGGTTTTTTTATAATTTTCGGCAAAAGAATAATCTAGTATCGAAGTCATCGTTTTAAATTGAATTTTGCGCCTTATGAGTAGTCAGATATATTGTTTAGATAATTAAATGAGAGGGCATCACCACCACGTCTAACAATGGTTCAGAAAACAGTAAATTAAAAATGATTCTTGTGATTTGACATTGCTTTTAATTATTTTTGTAAGGAATGCCACCCTTCAAAAAATCAACCACGATAATTGTAATTTCATTTAGTCTAGTAAAGATCTGAATATCTTGTGGTCACTCGATCAACGTGAAGCTACACAGAACTTTGTTTTTAATGTTTTGCTTCAAAAGCCGTGTTTTTGCGTCACTATTTATTGGAGTATTTAATATTTCAATTTTTGATATATTGCACAAGTTTTCTTTTCAAAGACAACAAGAAAGTGATAGTATGGACTATATATTCAATGATATTGTCATTGTATGGAGTATTCATGGCAATTTCCTATTTCATCTAAGCAGCAATTAACTATTTCGATGAAATTTCTTTTAGAATAGCCATATAAAAGTAAAAAGTAATTGTTCAATAAACTCTTTTATTAATTACCAATAAATCTTCTGATGAAAGTAAAGACCTGTATAATAACCTAACATGACTCATCTTGCTTTATTTTACAGTGATGAGTCTCAACATTTTTACAAGTAATTATAAGAAAATTGTTCATTTAATACTCAATTATAATTTATTGATTCTTTAGATGAGAATAAGAGCAAAAACAGAACTTTAAAAAAATTTGCAAAGATTAAATGGCAACCAAATGACAAGAAAATGGATTGTTCAAGTATGTTAATTAGGAGCTGTAATTCTTTGTAAGAGAGAAAACAAGCAAAATTTATTAGCTGAGACAAAGGAAGATGAAGAAAAAGAGAGAGGATGAAATGCATAAGGAAAAGGATCTTGAAGAAATGAAAAGAGGAGCTGTTAAAACATTCAAGAATATCCTTAGAGCCACTTACTTACTAGATGAGACCATAAATTTACAAAGAGAAGTGAATAAACACCTGAATTTATGTGCATTAATCTTGGTTGGGATTAAAAGCCAGATTAATAGAGAAAAAATTAATGGAAAGAATATTAAAGTTAAGGAGCATATTATAAAACCCCATAGATCACTTAAGAAGCGAGGATTGGAGTTAAGAACAATTAGATTAAAATTTAATTATAATTGGCTAATATTATAGATAATTAGGCTAAAATAAAATATACATACTCTGATTGGATTACTTTATAAGGACAATTAATCGATCCAATAATTTTAATAATTAGCCCAAATATTATAATTATACACCAATAATAATTAATTCTTAATTTAATTGTTCTTAACCCCAATTCTCATGTCTTAATTGATCTATGGGGTTTTATAATAATTTATGATTACTGAAGATTCTATCCAGATAAATTAGGAAACGTTAAAGAAATAATTGGAGATACTCCTTTTATATAATTCTCTCTGAAGAGAGGCCACATTAGAGGAGCAGGCAAGAGCTGGTAACATTTAGCAGTGTCAATGAAGACGATTCAGGAGCAACTAGGACTAAATAAGTTGTTTGTAAATTCTAGTGCCTGATGACATTGAAAGTGAGTCTGATAAGAAACAACATTCTGAAGAACATCCTTAAAAACTTTATGATCTCAAAGATTAATTAAAACAGCCTTTCACTGAAAAAGAGACGCTAGCCTCTTGACTTCAATCTTGATAAACTTGATTCATTAGAAGGAAGAATGAAATTTATGACTTAAATGGAGACTCACAGTATTGCTCATCTTGACATTACCAAGTTCTTATCAAACAAGTAAAATGGAGACATCTAAAAGATACTCTTGTTAGGAAAGAATAAGTGCATAGTCAGACTTTTTATAATAAGTGCTTACGATCTCTTCTCAAGAGATAATGCCTCTGATTCTGATCCATATCTAAACATCACTCTCGGAAACAAGATTATCAATGAAAGAGCAAACTACTTGACTGACGAGTCAAATCCAGAATTCCATAAATGCTTTGAGTTTTAAGCCATCTTCCCTGGTTTTAAGATGCTAAATGTCCAAGTTTACTATATTGATGATTTATTCAGTGACGATTTGATTGGTGAAACCAAGATTTATCTAGAAGTCAGATTCTTCTCACCAAAATGTTGAAACATCGAAGACAAGCCAATTGAATACAGATAACTATATTATTAACCATCAAATATTTCTCAAGGTGTCGTAAAGCTTTGGGTTGATGTTATTCTTGTCTCATTTGCTAATGAAGTAGATAAGTTTTATTTTAATTTTGAAGTACGAAATTCAATTCCCATTAGCATAGAATATAATTATTCATTCTTAATTACCTAAAATATAATTAAAGTTTAATTTGCTTGCTCCATAATAATATTTAATTATAGTGTTATCCTTCCATAAATTAGAAAAGTAAATATGTTAACAAAAACATTATTAATCTTGTAATTTTGAAATTAAGAAACATCAATTACTATTTTTAATAATTTATTATTTTAAGGTATACACAGCATAGTATCTAAAAATTTTTTGAGATTTTAATTTCATAAAGACCACCTAATAGGTTCTAAGTAAGATGCGTAATTTATGATACTGAAAAAAATGAAGTATGGTTACACTTAATAATATATTATAATTAAAAAGGAAATTTTAATAAATGAATCAAATTATTTAATTGTTAATTTGGATTTAAACAATAAAGATTATAAAATTTTTTATATAAATTTGATATATTATAACTAAACATATTACCTTTTTATTAGATACCAATTAACTAAAAAATTCTCCAAACCTTAAGATATAGATAAAATAATCTATCTTATTATAGAAATTTAAATTTGAATGCCAATAGGAAACTGACACTAATTTAAGATACTAAACAGTAAAGCCAGTTCGAGCTATAGATTGCATTTTGACTTGAAACCCCTAAAAAAGAAGGACGACTATTCATTGTAAATTCAAGCTTACGACAGAGACTTGTTCAAATCCAATGACATTATTGGTGAAGGTAAGATTGACTTACAGCAATTCTTTGAGGATGTGATTTTAATTAACAGACCAATCAGTTTGAACAAGAAATACTATACCAAAATCTTAATGATTCTCTATACAAAACTAGTAATATATTTCAAGGAAGTCAGTAGTTTCTACGTGCAAATTGAGACAAGAAATGAGCACGGAGCCATTTTAAAGAGTTCAAATCAATTTTTATCAAAAAACTATCTGAAATGAATTAAGTAGGATAAGCCAAATAAGAACCAAATGTCAAACCATTTTTGCCACCTCCCATGGGCAGACTCAGTTTCTCATTAAATCCACTTTAGATGTTCGTAAGTATAAATTTTATATTTTTTAATGTTTCTTTTAGCAACAATTGGTTGGCCCTGCAATGAGAAGAATAATTTACTGCAGCTGTTGCATGAAAGCAATGTTAGCACTTTGCATTATGTACTTGCTTATAATTGCGAGCAATGTATTTGTCGCATCTATTATGGTACCATTCAACTGATTGAATTACTTTCAAATTAAAATCAAAATCAATATTGGATTAGTCAAACTTAGTAAATAAACACTTTAAATCTCAATGATTTAGTATATAATATCTATAATAAATATGACATGAATGTTTATTAAAAAATTTATAATTATAAAATAATATAAATCATTTATGTAATTTATTCATTTCTAGATTTTAGCGAAGATTTTCTCTATTTTTATTCAAGAGTTTTTTTTCTCTGTTACTTCGGTTTTCTATATAATATTAAAAAATATCATAATTACTAATTAAAAATAAATCATTTGATCAAATAAATTTAAAAAGCGATTAATTTATTAGCAAAATTATCTATCTATATTATTAAATTGAATAAACAATCTGAACTTACAAATTTATTAAATAATTCTTCAATTGATTATAATTGATCATTAAACAAACCATATTTTTATTTTAATGTAGATCTTTCAATCCATTTCAGATATAGCATGATAAATAAATTATCAAGAAGCTTGGAAGGGTCAGATTCTTCTTGCTCAGTAATTTCCATAGCACTGATGATTTAATTCAACTGGCCATTAAGCTCTATCTTTCTGTACATGGGGATTAAATATTAATTTTCAAAGATGGTTTTATACATCCCTTAGTATTAAACTTATTTCTACATGCTGTTCACTAAGTGAAGGAATCACCAATGATAGCGATGAGCATATTCAACATAACAATGTTAGTACTATATTAACGTTTATTACATTTTTAAAAACATTAAAACAACTCAGCTTTATAAGACAACAACTTTACTTATTTTAATATGAAATTAGTAGGCAAAAGGCAGATACACCAAAGAATCTAAATAGTAACTGGTTAGATTGTTTTGTTGAAAGTATCGAGGCTACCATCTCCCATAAAAAGCCTATAAGCATATAAACAGCAAATTTAAATAAATAAATTCTTTATATATTATCAAAATTTAAATTTTAAGAGTTATTAGTCTCATTTTTTTAATAAATATAAATGAACTTATAGCTTTAAAATTATTTTATTCAAATATATTTATGATTAATTGGGCAATATGCTCTTTAACGCATACATTAAATAAAAGTGTGTGAATGATGAGAACAAGAAATTTTTATTATTTAATATTTAGGTACTACTTAGAATAATTGAATTGAGCTCGATAAATACGTATCAATAACAAATTAAACAATTTTTTTTCTTTTTAATAGGAAAAATATTTAATTAATTATAAATTGATTTTTTTAATGTTGATTGCATAGTTTTTTATAAATGAAATTTCATTGTCTTCATCATCTTCACCAGCTGAAGTTTCAGACAACTAAAAAAAAGCGTGTTTAAAACCAAAATAGATTAAAAACAGAATAAGCAAGAAGATTTTCATGTCTCAAACCACATTTCTTATCATTCTAATCATGCATCCAGTGGATTATAAGATTCATAAGAAATAGAGCAACTTAGCCCACATAAGTAAGCTAGCTACAACTGCTGATGGTTTCATGAAATTGATGAGATTGTAGGCAAAATTATTTTTTCCTTTAAGTATATTACAAAATGCAGGAGATAACCGTTATAATAAATACTGGAGGTAGCAAGTCAATGTAGTTCCATGCAATAGTAGATAAATCTAGTTTTATTTATATTTAAGATAACGGAATACTTGATTGATAATCTACCTGCTCTCATTGATCAAGAAATTTATTGAGAATACATAAAGCAGAGCAAAAATTATTTTTTCAGGGATATCCAAATCCGTAGGGCTCTCGTCCATTTGACCCTTGAAAACTTTTTATGAATATTTGATTTAAAGTGCTTAATAGAAGATAAAAGGTACAAACAGAATCTTAATGGTGAATTCCCTAACTAAAGGTCATTTGTAATAAATCAAAGTGTGCACAGATCTGCATGCGAGTAAGCTTATGTTTGAGCAAACTGCTTATTATTAAAAAAAAGTTTGACCATCTAAAATTATATTGACATGGGATTAAACTATTTTTGCCGGCAAAACTATGGATGGTTTGAATATCCAAGAACTCAAGTTTAATTTCTTAGTCAAGTTATATCTTTGTGAAATGTTTAAAAAATAAAACATGGAAGTATTTTAAAAAGTTTTCTTCTACAGCAAGTCTATCTGGCTACAACTAGCATGATTAGACAGCATATTCGTCGTTGCCAAATGTATAATTAATTGATCCTTTTCTAATTGCTTTGATTTGATCAGTCTGGATATATCTTCCATCAAGATAGTCTTTCAGGCATGAAATATCATCTTCGACCAAATTAGGTAAATATCCAAGATACCTCTGATAGGAGGGTCTAGGGGTGAATCAATCATATTTTGTAGAATGATATCTGCTGATTTGAAGTTATTTGTTTTAAAGCACAAGTGAATTTGAGTTTCATTGATGAAATTATGAATGAATGGAATTTAAGTTTCTCGCTATTTGAATTGGAGTTTCTAATTATTTGATAAAACTTTCTAATTGCTCCAAGATTTTTAAAAGTAATGCTTTTAGCGTAATAAATATGACTTTTAATATTGAATTTTAATAACCAAATGAAGAACAGTATTTCCCATAGAAAAATGTTGAGCAACAACAATTTATTTTCATTTGATTGAACTGCTTCACTTTAATTTTCTTTTTTGGGTCAGCAATTTTAGCAAGTTTCCAATAGATATATGAAAAACTGAGTTCTGCCATGGGCTTTTCCTGTTCGAAGCCAAATTTAAATATACAATCATATAGCTATTCAGGCTGTTTCTTATTATCCACAAAATATTCTCACTGAAGTAGTCCTGGTACTTTAGACGTAATTTCTTTTTAATTTCGTAGATTTCCACTTTTTTCTTGTCGTAAAAATAATGACCAGTGTCCTTATCATTAATTAGAATAAATTAAATAAATTTCATGAAGATATAAATAGATTAAGTAAAAGAACCAAATCTTACATTTTCCCAATAAATATTTTATTATATATTTTTAATTTTACCATAGATTAGCTGGTATATAGATTGATATATAAACATGTTTGATTAATCCTCAGTATAATTTCCTTTAATCATTAAAAAATAATTTATTAACATAAAAATTATAAATAAATAATATATTATTTAAAGATTGGCATTTAAAAATAAACTATATTAATTTGATTATAAGTTTTCTTAATAAATCCGTCATAATTTTTGTCTATAAAATCATTATGAGAAGCATTAATTTATTAAAATTAATGAGTTACAAATTTTTAATATTATTCAACTAAATTTTTATCATTAAATTTAATTAAAATTATTTAATTAGGGACTTAAAATATTATTATTTAATTTTTTGTGGTTTTAATTGGCACTAATTAAGTTTATTTATGATAAATTGAATATATAATTGCCAATTGTCCTAATTGTTAGCATTAAATTTATCTCGAAAATAATAGCTTATTATTTAATAAAAAAAATATAGTGATATTAATATAAATAAAATTCTCAAAATTTAATTGATAAAATTAATGATAAAATAATCAATTTTAAACTGTACCAAATGAAAGTTGCTACATTTTAATGTCCACATCTCGTACCTTCTCTACACATTCTATGTTAATATTGCTGTGAACAATAAAATATATTAAAAATAGGATAGTTATTAATTTAATAGAGAACTTGGTCTCCAATACAGGACACCAATAGTAATTAGAAAGGGAAGAAAGAGCATTATGATTATATATATATATATATATAAATCTGCTTGGTTAATTCTCAGTATTAATTTCTGTACAGCATTAAATAATAAATAATAACAGAGAATTTATAAAAACAATTTACTATGAGTAATTAGCCACAATTTATAAAGTTTTATATTTCTCAGTAATGACATTATTCAATTTTATTTTCTCATAAATGTTATATTTTAGCAGTAATACGAACTTTACAATTGTCAATACATGTAGTCTTTCTTTATTTTATAAATTATCTGAAAACTATTTTTTTAGGGCTATATTAACATATAATGTTTATATAGATATACTATTATTAAAAACATCTATTCTTTAGGCAATATTATACTTCTTGCAATAATATTTGTGTCATCACTTTTTAGTAGACCTTTAGGTATTTCCTAGTAAGCAGTTTAATCAATGGTTCACTTTATCTGGAAGCAATTGTCATTAACTTCCAAATCCAAGTAGAATTACAAATTAAGGAAGAACAAATAATTGTAGCATAAAAATTCAGAGATATCCTTGGGGAGTTATTTGATTCTGCGGACAATTACCATCTTGATTAAGCCATCAGCAAACTTCATTCTTCAAAACAGAAACACTCTTTGGTTTTTACAGTCTCTCGATCATGTACCCTAAATCGTCTGAGAAAAAGATCTTTCGAAAGGGCTAAATCTTTATCAAAATCCACATATATATATATAAGATATGTTCTTATGTTTTTTATTCAGATGTTAAATATATAAAATTTTGTATAAATTAAAACAAAAGAATTTGATATCAAAATTTAAGAGGATTACAAATGGAAGGTTGGAATATTCTTAAGTTTTAAAAATTAAATAATCTTACAGTAAACTAATATAACCAATTTTATACATTTATATTATTAATTATTTATTTATTTTGAAGCTATAAGTTTTACTATAAAAAAATAAGGGTGAATAAATAATCTAATTACGTAATATCATATTAAAATCTTGAGCTTAATATAAACTATTTTGTCAAATTAATGAAATATAATATTAGTAACCAATAAAGTTAAATGTGATAATTTTTTTGTAAATAAACAATAGCCCAATTATTTTTACTATTTCTAAATGTATTTTATTTAATTCAATTTTTTCCTTAAAAATTATTTGATTATAATTATCACTTGTATGAAAGAGTAGCAAACTTAGACTTCACCCTCATTTATTATTTCAAGAACTGAGTTTTTATGAAAAGATAAAAAAAATATATTATAAATTTATTGGGAGCTTATTCTCATTAAGTAATAATATTATTTGTTTTTCATAAAAGAGTTTTCGAAATTATTTTTAGAATATTTTTTTAATTTTTTTCTTAATTTATTGTGGTATATATCATTAAATTATGCTTCATATAGGCTTAATAATTCTAAAATGATTAAATTTGATAAGAATTTATTTTTATTATCTATATTCGTCGTATAAAAATAAAAATGCTGTATTAATTAAAAAAGAATTAACATTTCTTCTCTGACTTTAATTAAATATAATTAATAAGATTATAATTTAATTTCATTAATTTAAGATATAACTTTTAATTAGATTTCTCAGGCATGCCGGTATATGTTGTACAATTATCTAATTAAATTTCAATCTCTTTCCAAAATAATCATATTTATTTATCTCAACTGGGGTTGTTTTATAAACCAATACTTTGGGAGTGATAATCTTTCATAAATTATGGATTAAAAAATAAGTAATTTATAATAAGGTTTTTTAATTTCATGCAAGTCTTATCTGTCACAGCACATGCCCATATTATCTTAGTAGGAGATTCATTTATTTTTAAATTAAAATAAAATATCTTAATTTAATTGAGATATATTTATATATCAAGTAGAAGTAAAAAGAGGCTTTCTAAGCTTCACTCTTTTCGAATTTTTTTGCATGTAACAATTAATTAAAAAGATTTTTATATAATATATCTAAAATTGAGAAAGTAGACAATCTGTTATCCGTATCAAGTCCAGTAAGTTTATCATTATGATTTCTAAAACAAACATATTGACTATTCTTCTTGATTCCAAAGAAGGATATTGTGTTTTTATGAAAAGCTGGGAAAATTTTGACAGATTCATAGCCAGACATATACCCGAGTCTTTCATCTTATCTGCTCAAGATAGTCATCTAACCAACAAAAGCATTCTTCATTTTGAAGGTATTTGCTTAATCATCTACCCCCAGAATTGATTCAATGTTCATGAAATAAAAACCAGCAGCCCTCTTCATTTTCTTACTCTTATTCATAAGCGCGTATATAATATTCATCTATGACTTTGTAAGTAGATAAAAGCAAAATAGATATAAATAAAAAGTATACTTAATCACTTTATAATGCTAACAAAACAAGCATTATCCCATATTGATCTCCAATTTAAATTAAAGTGCAAGTTATTCTACAAAAACTAATAGGATAATTTACACTTTGACTTTAAACAATTATAAAATGAAGAGAAATAATATTTTACAATTCTAATGACTTTCACTTTAATAACTTATGAAAGGCAAGTTATGAAATAATTACTTTTTAATGGAAAATGTAGGCAAAATTTATTTAACAAAAAACATTTGTCATAGACCCTTGTTTTCTCAGAAATATAAATAAAAAATCTGCAGCGATATAAATAACCTATTCTGAAAAAGAATTTGATTATAAAAATATATGACATAAAGATTAGCCATATTTTATTCATAGTAATAGTGCTTGCTTCTATATCGAACTTATAAATACTTGTCTTATTAACTATGATAAAATATTTTTCATCTAGATATACAACAACAGTACGCAGACCCTCTGAGGTTACATTGAATTAGAAATTGACTATTTTGTGTTTTTAACTATCTAAATACTTGAGTTAATACTTGGCAAGTTCAAGTAAGTAACTAACTTTCCATAATCATAGTTAAAAACGACATAATTATCTTTATAATTTTTAAAGATGAACTTGATTAGGTTATATCTTTCTGTAACTTTAACACTTTTTTGAAGCATCTGTGGCTTTGTCTTGTTTCAAAACGTTAAGTGTTTTCTTCTCATTAACTTAAGCCAATATAAAATGAGATGCGTAATCTCTTGTAAAATGATTCTTCCTGGAAGTTTATCGCGTTAGTCTCTAAGAGTGTATCTATCATTCCCTGTTTCCTCATCCTTATCAATCTCAATAATAGCAATTTCACCATTCTCAAGATGTATGGTAATTTCAACTGGTGTTTGGAAATAAAAATAAATTACTCTCTAGTTTATCAAAAATAACCCTTATAATGAAGGATTATTGACACCATGCCCATAGTCTCATTTTTCAGTTCTAAATAGCTTCATACACCTATGATTAAATTCGAATTGCTACATGAACTATTTAGTGATAACATCATAGATATAGACAAAGTTTAGGTAACTCACAAAGAATTGTATGCTAGCTAAAGTGTATACAGTAAAAATCCTGACTGTTCTTTTATCAAACCATATTATCTACTATTCCAGCAAGGGTCATCAAAAGTATAGTTGCAACCACATCAACACCATTTTTAGTGTCATGTATCAATTTTATTTAAAATGAATAATTGGAGTAGATCTGTTTTATAAATATAAAAATAATATTTGTTTCAGATGCAGGAATCATAGTTTAAGGTGCAGTCGTAAAAAACAATTAAATAATTAAAATAATTTACGATTCATTCTCATTTAAGCCGATCACTAATGAAAAGTTCTAATAGAAATCAGCTTAATTTGGTTATATTATAGCAACTCAAATTTAATCTCATTTGGCTTTATATTTAAGAGAACATTTTGATTGAATAAAATAAATTAAAGTTCTTTTCTAAGCTCTCTTGGGATCACTTCTCTGTACTATAGAATTATAGACTTATATAAGTAAAGCCTCTATCCCAAAATTAAAATCTGTTGAAGTCAAACTAATGATCATCTGTCCCAATCATACACATAATGAACTGATCATTCTTCGAAAAACCATTCTCAAAATATCCATGAAGTCTATTTGGAACTAAAATATCATAGTTTATTATTACGGCTTCTGGAATTTCTCTTACATGACTTGTTCGTCATTGATGCTTTTTTTATTCATAATATCTTAATATTGCTTGAGTTACCATAATTGAAGCATTCGTTATTTATAATCAGGTAGTTATCTAAAATTTAATGTTAGAATAAATTTTTTAACAAAAATGTATGCTTTCTAATGATATGCTTATTATAACTTGCAAGTCTGTGATTAGGGGAAAAATCTTGAATTTTCCTAACTACTGTTTTTTTGTCAAGCCAAACTTTTATATAAAAAAACAATTATATTATTTTATCATCTAACAATGTAATTATTGTGTTACTCTCTTTCTCTTTTGTCCAACTTGTAAACAAAATAACTGTGTAAGATGTTCCAGCTAATTAAATCGTCTTTCAATGTGAATGACATGATTGGTTGAATGGCTATGCTATAGCTTTTGGTCTTTGAATGTTGATATGCAACAGGCTCTATACTGTTGGCTTACTAATGAAATTAGTTTGGTGGGGTCTTTCCCTTTTAATGATAATGCTCAGGGGGTCTTGAACCCTCGATGCGAGTTAATTATTATTATTATTAAATCGTCTTAAATAATTGAACCTTCGTTTGGTCCACTATTTATTAGTATATGCGTTAGAGTTTTATTTGAAGAAGAAGAGGCTCATTTAATTTTAGGTAAGACTTATACTTTATATATCTTTGGTGCATAATCTTTCCTTTTTTGTTGTACACTTATAGAATGAATCTTTTCTCCAAGATATTTTCGAAAATATTACTTATTTAAAATACACTGTTTTAGTTTTATTAATAAATCTCCCTTATAGATCTACCATCTCAGCTATGAGGGCAATAAAGTCCATGATTTTAATGATAGTAGCATGTTTTAACAATTTTAACGAGATTTAATGAAGTTTGAAATCATAACTGTTAATGCATCAATGTGTCTAACTTACTTTAAATCTCAATATTATATTTAATATTTGTAAGGAACTGCTTTGGGGTTGCATTGTTCATTCAAATACTTCTTGCTGAAGCATTCCTACATATTTCCTACAATACTATTTAGATAAGAATTAAAAAATATTTATATTTATAATATAACTCATTTTAATGATATTTAAAACTCTGTAATATTTATTTTATAAGAAATAGATGTCCCATGTTTTTTGTTTAATATTTAATTAAATTATCAATCAAACTCTCTATTGTTATCTAATATAAATGGCAGACGAATAATAAATAATAAAATTCGGTAAATAATATTCAATAAATTTAATTGTAATAAAACATATTAGGAAAAATATATAAAAACGTATGAGAGCTTGCTGCAGTAATCAGACCACTACTATCCACTAAGAAATCTTAGTTGATACCACTAGTGAGGAAATCTTCAAAAAATATATTTTCATCACTAAAATTATATTTATAATATTATAACAATAAGTACTTTGAATTATTGGAATTGACATATGAAAATGGTCAGGAAATTACCATAGAATTCATATTCTAAATTACAAGAAGAGATGCAATGGTTTTTCCTTGTTAAAATGTACATATGCTCATGTATGAAGCAAAGCTACTTGATCTATCCAGAAATGCTATTTACCTTAGAATTCCGAAATTATGAGTGATATTTCTAATATTTCCTTCTAATTATATATGTAAATGCTGATAAGATAACTTGATGGGTGCAGTAACGAGCACATACTCTTATTTTCATATGTTATGAAGTGAATCCTGTGTCCATCCTGCGTCCTGTGAGTGATGGCATGGCGTGGATCTCTCCCTGTGACGAACTGGACACCAAACAGCCCACAGATCACTGCTTAGTCAACATCAAAGTTGGAGATAATCACGAGCTCATAGATTTGGTAAATACCTACGATCAAGCGCCAACTGCTTTAGTCATTAAAACTTTAAATGAAAAGGAGCAAAGTCATAATGTTTATGATCATGAGAAGAATAAAACTGCAATTGCTGACAACAAGATAGAACTTAAAATTTTAAAATACTTTGTTATAATTATAATTATATTATGATGTTTTATTATTAGTAAAAAATTGAATAAAAATCTAATAATAGTAAAATAATTTCATTATAAATCAAACTTTAAAGATAATTAAATTGATTATGAAACTTTACTGTGAAATCGATAGTGAATGGAATTCAATGTACATCCTTGCTAAGCCACTTGAAAACTGAAAGATAATGATATAATCAACCAATACAATACTTTAAACTTGAATCATCAATTAAGTTTAATTTTACACTCATGAAATATAAACTGGGTCAGTGAAATTTAGAGATAACTTACTTAATGTTGATTGGCAAGCTCAGTAACGACCACAGCAGAGTGTAATTTCACTTTAATCTCCAGGACCAAAATGGTTTCTACGATTATTCAATGAGGAGCAGTTGAAGCAAGCTAAGACTTGTAAGAGCTACAGTGAATTTAAGAAGCAAGCTAAAAAGTAATTCGATAGTGCCATTATCCCCCCCCTGATTTAAGACTCCTTAAAATGAAAATTGAGAGATAATAACTCCTATTGTTTTTGTTTCATTTCATTAATATTATACCTCAATATATTATTATTATTTAGAAGAAGTTGAGAAATTATATAAAAACCCCTAAAAATTAATTATAACTTTATTAAGAAATTTACAAATATTAATGATGGTAATTCATGATTATTAAAATAAGCCTGATATAAACATTTATCAATTAATATGTGACTATAAATGTAGATTGATAATTTAGTAAGATAATTAATTAATATAAATGAACAGTGGAAGTAAAAATAACGACAGCTTTAAGCCAAAGCCAGTAAAAGATGCAGATGTGTTCCGTCCCATCGATATCAACAAAGCAATTCAGCAACTAGGTGGAAATGTTTTACATGATGCTGGGTAAGTATGAAAACGTGAGTTTGATTTAATACATGAAAAGCTAGTAGTTGATGTGAACAATAAGAGCTAATAGGCAATGTAAGATGATGCGCATTCATTGAAGGTAGCAAGTGGTTACATTTGTGCTTCTCATTTGCACTATGCCAGCTACCTTATCAAGGAGCATTTCCTCAACGAGAGATACAAGGAAATGAAGGAAAACAACTCTACTAGAAGCTGCTGTCGAATTTAGAGTTTACTCCATGCAGATACTTGCTTAAAATTTAAGTAAACAATTATGAATTCTCACAATCATTCATATAGATCAGTAAACCTTTGCGGAAAATTTACATTAATTATTTACAATTTATTATCCCAAAATATCTAAATACATCAAACTAAGTTACAATCAAAATTTTTCACAAATTTTAAATATGTCTTTATATTATACTACCTTTTTATGATTTAATTAATTACAATATAACTTTATCTAATATAAAATAATCCAGCGGTTTTTAATTTAACTAAATAAAATAGTATCAATCAACCTCGAATAATATTTCTACCAGTTTTTTTTATAAAAAAAATTTAAATTTCACTATGAGTTTACAGTACATTTAAAATCTAAGACTTCTAATATTTTTAATTTTTTCTCATTCGCTTATATAAAGTAAATATTTTATATAACAATATGATGTGTAAATTGTTCTCTTAACCAATAATTAAATCATAAAATTAATTGAATTAAATAATATGGGTTTGATTTTAATACCTGAACAAAAAAACAATTTCAAAGGCAAAAGGTTTTAAAATAGCAAAAAAATCAAAAGATAATCAATACTATTCACTAGATGGAAATTAATGCTGTAAGTAATTATTTTTAGAAATTGCATAATTTTCTAAATATTCTTACATAATTTATTTTTAGTAATGAAGAGAATATAGGTTAAATCTATAATTACATTCTCAAAATTAAATAGAAATAAATATATAAAATATATCTAAAACTATATTTTTATTATTGAAATCGAAATAAATACAGAAACCTTAGGGACTATCCGGTTAATTAGAAAATCCAGTAATAAAAGTAAGGTAACCATTTTAGATTTAGGATTCAGGGTAAAGTCAACCCTCATGCAAAAATGTTCAATAAAAATAAAATAACTAACCATGAGAGAGGGAACAGTCATGGCTTTATGAACTATCAAAATTAAATTAGAGGAAATTAAATGGATGGTTTATATTAAAGTAATATAATTTAACTAATTAAGTGATTCATTTGTATATAAATATTAATGTTTCAAAATCTCTGTAATCTTCACAATAGCAAATGACAGCATCATTTAACCAGAATAAAAGTTGATTTTTGCATTTATAGGAGTAGTACCTGTACTCAAATGATTAGTACATGAAGCAATAATAGGTAAGTTACTCTTTTCAATATTTTTCAGTAAAAGCTAAAGATTTAACTTAACTATTTTTTTAGAATCAATAGAGTTATGGAATATAATTGAACAATGAAGATTCTATTAAATATTACCGTTAAATATAATTTTCTTAAATTATTCCTTAAATTTAAATTTATTAGTCTCTCTTATTACTAAGTTAGAAAGTTAATAAATAGGGATAGGTAACTTTTTTTTATGGTTCTTAAGTCCAGAGGGATTTCTAATAAAGGTTTCTAGTATACTAAGGTCCATTGAAGGGTAGGAGGAGGGTAAATGGGTTCGCAACATTAGGGGTCAGTCGGCACAGATTAGACTGCCAGGCTTTAAACACTCCTCGAAAGCCCTAGGTACTAAAATTCTCCTTGCAAATGAGATACCTGGAGTGAGTTCATGCTTCCTAAGTATCATTATGAATGATGTACTCAGCTTTCGAAAAGATGAGAACCATAGAAGCCAGTGATAAGATATTTTCTCCAATACCAGGTTAATTAATTAAGTTACCACTTTGAAAGGACAGAGACTGCATTCTCAGATGAGGTGAAAACGGTAAGAGTTTTCACTAATTCCCTTTTATTGTTTACACTTAGCAAATTTCGCGAAACTGATCTCTCTAGCTTTATAAGAAATATCCCTTGTCTGCAAGGCTCTTATTTCGTATGCATCTCGATATGCAGTATTTAGTGTGAATCTCAATAACAGAGTGAAGTGAAATGGGGTGCGATTCGGTTTTTTGGAATATTTGCCTTTATTACTATCACATCAATTAACTCAGATGCATCAACGTCACGAATAACATTGGTGGTTTAATTATAGAATTAAACATTGAATATGATTATTTAATTTTGGGATTTCTCGTTTACTACTTAGCCTCTATTTATAAATAAATTGAGAATATAAGAAACTATAATAATAATATATACAAACAAATCAGATAGTTGGAGGACAGCCAAAATTCGAAAGTCCTCAAAATAACTCACTTGTAAACATTTCACATATTTCTAATGTGCCAAAGGATAAAAGAGAAAGGCAGAATTTGTAATATATAATAAAATCGATGGAAATTGAATTTAATAAAAAGTATATTAAAAATCAAAAAGAATTCTATATTTTATAATGAATTTATTTAATTGCAAAATTTTTTTATTGTTCCTTTACTTTTTTGTATCATATTAGAGTTATAACAGAGTATTCTAATTAGGCGTTAAAACTTAATTAATAAAGTTCAAAAGTAAATCTAGGTAAATATATTTTATATTATTATATTAAATTGAAAATGATACAATCATAATGCTATAATAAACTTAATAAATTCATTCGACAAGATGTCCTTTTAAATGTACGAATAACGATTTTCTTGAATTATCTCTGATTTATAAATAATAAAAATTTAAGGAAAATGTGGAGAAGTACATGCAAACGCGACGAGCCTAAAATTATATAGCTAATATAGTTTTTATTATTTTTTTATAATGAAACTGTTCATGATTCCTCATGTTTCACCTAATTTAAAACATTTTGAGAATGAATTATAAAGAAACTTAAAACTAATAAATATATAAATTATTTAGACATAGTATAATTTACTATTTTATTAATTTAAATACTTAATTCAATCAGAATGATATCGTATCATTTGTATCTATAAGGCATTTATTCAAAAAGGGACTGTTGAGATATTTAATCAATAAATTACAAATTTTAAAAAAAAATATTTTAATTACAACTGATCATGAATAAAAATGTTTTCAGCACCTAACGAACAAGTCTAATTTATACCAACGAACTAAAAATTTTTCATATATCCTTATTATAATTAACGAACTTAGCCATAAATATATATAGTGATTCCTCAGTTGAATCAGAGCTATGCCTCTTAAAACAGCAGAGAAAATAAGAAAATGAGTTACATAGTTCAATATTCAGCAAAGACCACCAAAATAACAGAAAACGGCTAAGTTTAGCTAATTAATCTAAATAATTGAATATTAACAGTAAAAATAAGGTTTAAAATAAAAAAAATAAGTAATTTTTGAAATCAAAAATTGGGATAGGGTATATTTTTACTGCAAAATTTTTCATACATCCAAGAAGAAAGTTTCCTGCTCCTTCTGAAGCTTCTTGTTCTATATATATAAATATGTAATTTTTTTATAAATTTCTAGAATCTTTATCTTGAATTATGTTATTAATATTTATAATTTAGCATCATGCATCATTTTTACCTAGTTAAAGAATTCAAGTTTATATGAAAATCACTATAATTATTAATAAAAACAATAAGTTTAGCATTGTTTTTAATGTTTAATTTAACTAAAAATAATAATTTACCTTGAAATTATATATTATAAAAGTGTTTATGTAAATGGTAATTGTATATGAAATTGAATTTTAAATGTTTCTAATTTTTTAATTGTAAAAAAAATATAAAATTTAATGTTGTGACAAGGAACTTCCGAAGGTGCAGGAAACTTCCATAGGGGGTGGGAAACTGCAAGAGTGCAGGAAACTCCTCTTCAACAATCCTTATAGTCATATTTCAATAAAAACAAGTCATATATTATTTAGTAATTTTTAATTGTATTATATAAATTAATTTCATAGTATAAAATAAAATAATATTCATAATAAATAAAAAAATCTTTGCAAATAAATTTTATTTGTTTTCTTTCTATTTAATATGTATATATAATTAATATACTTTTTTTGTTGCTATTTTATTTTAGTAGTGTAATAATAAGAGCAACTAAATTTTAGTAGTAAAGACAAATTTCTCTATATAATTGTCAATAAAATCTGATGTTATCTACGTCACAAAATCTAGTCACTTAAATAGCATTTATTATGATTATTTTATTCACCTATAAATTATAATCTTACTTTTTACATTTGAAATGACAAAATTTTATTATTAATTAAACATTAAGAAAATGAAATTGGAGAACTCAAATTAAGATATACAAGAATTTATAGTTTCGACGAAAGGCTTTTTAGCGAATAGTGAATCACAAAAATAGATGTATGGTGAATATTATTTGGTTTAAACCAATTAACAAATTAAATTTATTTTGCCAAGGATTTCAAACTCTTATAATCAATATGTAATGATTTTATAATAAAATTTTAAAAGAATCTACTTAAAACAGCTCATTTTTCTGAAATTAATCAACCTTCTTTTATAAATTGGGTTAAATAAAATCACAATTAAAGATAACTTTAGAAATCTATATTACGTTTGCAATATTATAATAGTAAAATTAATTGTGATATCTAACACACTAATTTTAAAAATACAACAAAGTAGTAATTAATTCTCTAGTTAAAAGCCAGAATAAGGATTGATTATTTTTATTAAAAAATATAGTAAAAATTATATTTTAAGGAAAGTGAAACATAATGATATTCTTAAAAGATTAATAAGATAAGCATATCAATTTTTAATAGCAGTAGAAATAGTGGAAGTAGTACAAGTAAAAACAATAGTAAACTTGACTTAATGGAGAGTAGTGAAAAAATTGCCTAACACCGATATCAATAAAAGAGTAAAATCAATGGAGATAAGGAAGTTGTAAATTAAAATTCAAAATAAATTCTATTTTTTAAAAAAAAATAAAATATTTGGTATCTTTTATATTATTAACAAGAGTACCTATTATATATATATATATATATATATATTATATATATATATAGGGCCTTATTCAAAAACTAAAAGCTAACAAATTTAATGTGATCCTTTTTTAATTTATTGCCTGAATTAAAGTAAAATCCCAACAGCTATAAATGGAAACTCTCTATCTAAGACTACAAACGCATTGTGATAAGAGCTACACATCCATCTCGATTTGCCTCAGGTGTCGCCGTCACAAATCCATTACCAGAAGCAGGGTTCCCGAAAAAGCAGCAGTGCATGGCGAGACGAAACGAGAATAGAACTCCAAATGCCAGGCACGATTATTGAAACTTGATTTTGTTTAAGAACGATTTCAACATCCTGTGGTCACTCGATAAGCGTGAAACTACACAGATCTATGTTTTGAATGCTTGGCTTAAAAAGCCGTTTATCACGTCGCCCTGAATTCAGTCAAAGGTTAGATGAGCTCAAAATTGGCAAATTATATGCTTACATTTAATAAGGATTTTAAATGACTTGTCTTAACAAAGATGGAACTTATGGAGAGTTTTATCAAAGTCCTATTATCAAATTCAAATTGCATACTTGTGCTTAACCATGACATCTGACAACGGTTCAGAATACAAGTTTAATTAAATATAATTTTCTTTTTTTTGAGATTGCTTTTTGTAATTGCTTTTAAAATTTACGCTTATAGATAAACAAAGCTTCTTCTGCTACATCATTACAAGCTGATTATCACAAGGCTGCCATTGAGCATGAGTGGCTTTGTAGGGCCAAACGATAAGGTGACCGTCTTTTGCAAGATCGATAATACCTTTTACTCTTTGGGCAAAAGGGATATTTGAGTTGTTCACGTGATTACTCATAGCATTGCAAGCTAGCTGGGCATGATTTTGCGAATTATCAAAATTTTTCTCAATAAGTGAATTCTAGAAATATATATTACTCATAAATCATACTTATATAAATAATAATATCATAAATATTGCTGAAAAATAAAGTAATGATTATTACTGAGTAGAGGTTAAAATGAATAAAATTAGTAATAGGAATGAGTACTTATACTTAAAAATCATTCTTAACTTTTAATGTTTGTATTATCAGTAGTGATATCTAATTGATCTTTAAAGTTGTTATGAGTTAATTTAATATGAATAGTTATAGGTTTAGTAATTTTTATAAAAATTGAAAGTTTATTTTAAATAATTTCCGTTCTTCTTATTATTTTGATCTTGAATCATGAATAATCAAACATCTAAATAGTTAAGAAGTTTAAATTAGAAAACTTAATTTTTAAATTAATCATGATCAGAATTATGAGAAGAGTACTTTCATTTTAAATAATCAAACTTATATTATAATACATTCTTACTTTAATTACTATTATTTAAAAATGTTAGAATAAAATACACAATAACTATAAGTTTATTAATATAAAAGATGTTTAATTAAAGTGGGGCAAAAGTAGAAAAAATTTGTTACTTTTGCCCACTTTTAATAACTTATATTAACTATTGAATGTGTATGAATAATTTATTATAACATTTATAATGTATAAATGAATAGTATAGTTTATTTATGTATTTCTACAATTTGAATATTCAATAAAATTTTGATAAATACATTCAATCTGATTCTTTTAGTATTTGGCACAAGGATTGCAAGAGTAAGAGAGGTAGAAGGTCTAGTGTTGTCATATACCCAAGCATAAGTCGGCATTATCACTCCTGATAACTGAGCATGTTCCTATTGGTGTGAAGAGGATGCATCGGAGCTCTGAAGCACGAGAGCGGATGGGAGCTTCATTGGGTGAGATGCTAAAGGTTTTATAGCATAATGGATAGTGCTTCAGGAATTCTTAGCCCATCTAATGTAACATGGTCAGTCTCTTGAGAAATTCTAATCATACTATTAGGAAATCCCCAAGGCTACTCTACTGAATCGGGGAGGTATTCAGAAAAGTACCAGAGTTAATTGGCAAAACGCTAAAGGAAAGCATTTACAAGGAAGAAGAGCCTGAATTTAGCCCGAGATGCAATGAAAGTTATGAGATAGACTCCTATCTAAATAGCTCTTGTATAACATGAGAAACAAAGATTTTCGATTATCTCGGCCCCTGGGATAGATGTCTGAGTCAGAGATTCCATCTCCCTGCGTTTTTTAATAGAGAATTGCGTGGTACATCTGGCAGGCCACCATAAGAAGGTTCGCTTCTTACTTCGTTTGCAAAACTTAAAGTCCAAAAATGCCTGAATTCCTAATTTAATTAATTTGATCATTTTCTGAAGAAGCCCATTAAACGACTGCTATTGACGATAAAGCAAATAGAGACTGTGAACTGATGCTGAGGGTGTGCTATTCTTTACCGCTGTGAAAGCAATCGAGTTCCTAATAGCTTCATCTTTAAGAAAATTTTTTTAACTGTTGCCTATCTGTCAACATTCGGACAAAAGTGTAAACATTCTGACATCAGGATGCTTAAGTGTAGAATGTGGCGTGTGTTAAAGAGCTACGATCAAGAGCGAAGACCCCAAACTGAATGTGCCATTCCAAAAAAAAGAAGGAGGGCATTGTTATGAATCTCTTGAGGGCTAGCATTCTTTTCTAGGGTAGCTCCAGCAATAGTACAAATTACAGTATAGCTCTATTGCAAATAGTCTATATACCTTTTTCAGAAAATTTATGCTATACACATTGAATTCTTGAGTTTTGTTGCCTAATTAAATAATGGTACTCTATTCTATTTAAATAATCTCTCCTATTTAAATTATCATAAATGGGGTTTGTTTGTATATTTATTTTTCATTTCTCCCAAATTTTAAATTCTTTTATATCATTAATGATTAGAGATATTATAATATCAGTAATTATTAAGTATTGTTTAGCAATAAATATATTAATTAATCAGTAAATATAACTCTTTATCATAAGCGTCATTAATTTAATGATATTTTTATATATTAAGTCAATTAGTATTATTTTCTCATAATCACTTCAATATAAGCTAAATATTCATTTACCATGATAACTTTTAGGGCTAAATAGTAAAATAAATTAAAAGTTATAAGAATACGAGGGATTTCTTTTTCATATCGATTTGTTTTGTTTAGCTTAATTGAATATATTTTTTACTATTAATATAAACTCATAAAAAATTTGAATACTCTTTATACAAGAATAATTGAAGTTATTCATACTTTGCCACCAGATATTCGGTCTCTTATAAGATAAAATGAGTAAAATTTATCCTATATTTATAAAATTATACATTTAATTGATGCGATTTTAAAATATAAGTTTTCTATGGGGTGATTATAAAGAATAAACTATTTTTATTTCTTAATAAAAATTTCAAGTTTGAAGATTATTATATAGAATTATGTCATTCATATATAATCTATATATAAATACAAAAGTAAACTATAAATTAAACTGAAAATTTGAAGATTTAAAAGCCAAAGTAAAATTTGTTATTCCCGCACAATATCGACTTTCTGACTAATAATCTTGATAAATCTAACGAAATATCTAGCAAAGTATAAAAATAAATTACAAATGTTTATGTAACTCTATAATTTAATACTTAATTATATCATATTTATTAATTGTTAATAAAAATTCAAGCCTCTTTTAAAGAATATTCCCAATTCCTCTATCGATAGAAAAACGAATGCTACAACTATCATAAGCTTCAATTGTAATACCACAAACTCCAACTAATCCAGATCTAACAGCATGTAAATAACTTTAAACATTTAAATTTATTCTGGAAAAAACCTGGCTAATCACTTATTTTTTATTGCATTAGTTTTTTATTAACTTTCAAATACAATTATACATATATTTAGTCTTCTAGTTTTCCATTAACTACAAGAAATAAAATTATAATTATTAGTAGCTAGTTAAGTTTCCCACAAACAGAAAGTATTCAGGGGATCATACTCTATCCTGGTACTGCTCTAAAGATAACTAAAACAATGAAATTATAAGGGTGACAAATATTTTTAAATAAAATTTCAAGAAGTTATGGGGGATCTTAGAACATTATATATCCATAGTTAAATTTAGTATTAAATAATCGACATATTATCAGAAATAATATAATCTAATAATTTGAAAAATCAGCTTAAAAAATAATTATAATTATTTTAATAGGAATTTTAAACGCTTAGTTTAAATCAATCACCAACCAATAATAATGTATCCAATATTATTAAAGTATAAATAGATTGAGAAATATTTTTAATATAAATAAATCTCAATAAATGCAAATAATATTTTTTAGCTAATTTTTTATTAAAAAAGTTGATTGCATAATTAGTAACGCATTAAATAAGTTCATTTTAATTGTTTATTTGATGCATAAAATTATTTTATTTCATCAATTATAATTATAAAACAGTAACATAGAATTTTTTAGGGAACTAGCAAGATTCCACATGTGGAATCAGTAATATTGCTAAAATTATTATAATTATTTAATTCAAGAAACTATAATCTACCTATTTCTATCATACTCAAAATTTTTAATTCATACAAGCTTACCCTCTTGTTTTAAAAAAAAAACAATAGCAATAACTGTCATAGATATTATTTATCAAGAAATTTGTATTCATATTAAAAAATTTTATATTAAATGATCAAGAGAACAGCACTTGAGAAGGAACTCTAAAGAGACGAATACAGATGAATAATACAGTTAAACCAGACTACACAAGGACATTATAAACATGCAAGTGGTGCGGAGCTTTGAAGCCATGTTAGACTCAAATTGCAGTGAGCCTAACTTCAAACCATAAGAGTCTTCAAACAGTCTGTGAGGAGTGAATCAATAATTATTTATATAAAAGGGATTAGAATTCTTTGCTCAAATTTAGAAATATGCCATTGTTGGTTGTCTTCGAGCTTAATCTTGTGAGAGCTAATCAAATATCAGCAAAAATTAATTGAATTTATATCATTATTAATAATTAAAATTATGACACAGAACTTAGAAATTTAATTGCGATAAATTCTCTAGTTATTTGGGATTTGGTTAGGAAAACATAACATTCTTCATGACCATCTCACATGATTTGGAGTTTGGTCAAGCCATTTCTAAATATGAGAAATATTATAACCACTCATTAAATTATATTTAATAAAGTAGAGTCAAACAGATATTTGTATTTAGCTACGAATTCCAAAGCATACTAAATCAATTTATAATTATAATTCTTATTTATTTAATTTGGAAAAATTTTGATTAAAAAATTAAGAATGAGTTTCGGCATTTACGACTATAAATACCATAAATCCAAGCAATAATACCAAAATCTTTACAAAAACGACGAAATCGTGGGCGTTAAAGAGATGAGTGTCTGATACGGGCATTTGGGTAGAACATGAAAGAAAACTTTATTTTCAATAATAAAACCAAATCAGGAAGGCCCAGTAGTTCAATAAGTCTTTTGGACTCCCATTTATCACAAAGACCTAAAGAAGATCTTCAATTATAGTGGTGAAATGCATTCTTTTGGATCTTACCAAAATACATCTTCAAAGAATTTTAAACAGACTCTAAAAGAACAACTTACTACACACTATATCAAACTTGCTTTAAGTCTTACTTGATTTTTCTTTTTTTAATAACCAGCTACAATCGAAATGTGCAGATAAAGCGTGTATATAACTTTAAAACAAGAAGAAAAATTTTGAATTTTATAGAAGTTGCAAGCAATCCATTTTTATCACAATTGGAGGAGACAAAGAAAACATAAACTTTAATACAATCTATAAGAACACAATTCTGTTTTCAATTCTCAAGTGGCAAATATCTCTAGCAAAATATTCTTATTGATGACAACGAGGAGGAAGATTTTGTATATTTAAATAAGATGAGTTAGGCTAGTAGCGATATATAAATAGTAAAAAGGAAATTAAGAGTGAGATTTCGATGGTTATATTTGATAGTGAGAGTGATGAATAGGGATGTCTGAATAGAATGGGTTGCTGAAGGAATAGATATCTCTGTAGAATTAATTGATTATTTTAAAGTAAATGTAGTTTGTTTTTAAATCATTTTAATTGGTCTATTTGCTCTACTACAATCTAATTGATAATATTTACTTTCTGATATTATGTGAAAACCCACCATCTATTAGTTATTAACAAATATGAAGTTTTAGTTTGAGGAAATAATAAAAATTATTGATTAAAATTAATAAGTATTAAAATTATGTTAAACAGATTATATTTATAATGATTAACCAATTAAATTAATTATACATAATTTTGGGATACACAACCCCACTCCAATAAAAGATTAAGTAATAAAAAAATTTTACTCAGATTAAAAGACATAAGTTTCATATCAATTAAAATATTCCTCTCACAGATTTGTTAATTTACTTCTTATTTCTAAATAAATAATCTCACATAATATTAATAAATACTACTAAACATTTTTCTTTTAGTATAAATAAGAAATTGTTATGTTTTATACAAAAAATTAATATATAAAATATATCTTAAATATATTAAACTATATATATATATAGGCATTTACTTAACTAGAGTAAATTAATAGTTTATTTTAAGTTTCTTAATTTATATAAACTAATTAAATTATCAAAAATTACAATTACTAAATTAAATATATTAAATGGTTTTAAAAAGAATTAATAAATGATATTTAGTTTCTATCAAATAAATTATAAAAATACTATTCTTATTTTATTTCAGACTTAAAATGATAAAAAATTGCAATTTAAATCTTACTTTCATGCTTTTCCAAACATTCATTAAGAATCGATATTTCTAGAAAATTCTTTCATTAACTAAATAGAAAATGCTTTAAAATTGTGAAAATTATTTTATTTGTTATTTTCTGTAATTTATCAAACTAATACAATTCTATTTGAAAATGGTTGTACTTTAGTATATAATAATCTTTATATTATAACCCAAATACTTTGGTATTGTGAATTAAATTAATTTAATTATTTATTATATTTAGTGATTTAGCTTTAATAACTTTAAATAGGTTAATTATTAGAGTCATGTATTATTAATTTCAATGTAGATTAAAAATGATTGTTATAATAAATAATAATTAAATCAATTTTATTTTAAAATATCATTTATTATCCTATCCAAATGTTAATCAATTTAGTTCTTTCACCTCTTTAAATTAATTTGTCTTCTTCTATAGCTGCATAAAACAAGCAAAATATCATCATTTACCAAGAATATGGTGAATAATTATATTGACCAAATGTATTTTGGGTTGTATTATTATTGATTGATTACTTAAAGTATGTTTTAATTTAATCATTTATATTTTAAATCATAGTCTAAAGTGGACCCCAGAAAATTAAATTATTTATTTACATTCATTGATATTTAGAGGTCATTTGATTTTTTTTAATTTCCTGTTTTTAGATCAATATTAAACTTATTCTACAATCATCTAATTTCAAAAGCCCATCTCACTATATTTCCAATAAATTTAAAAGATACTCTCATTTTTAAGATTTTCTTTAAAAAAAACAATAAAAGATATCAATTGTAAGCAATAACTTTAAAATTTAACATAATTTAAATATAATATATTTAGCTAAAATAGCATAATAATCGTGAATATAATCAATTAAT
The DNA here is from genome assembly GCA_000711775.1 of Oxytricha trifallax. NCBI lineage: Eukaryota > Ciliophora > Spirotrichea > Sporadotrichida > Oxytrichidae > Oxytricha > Oxytricha trifallax. Next base: position 60,001 of record ARYC01002209.1, read on the forward strand.
CAACTTTGTACATTTCTATTTAATTATATTAATTTTATTCTATTTTTAGGTACTCTACCGCATTTTAGCTGTTTTGCGGTAGAGTACCTTAATTATATTAATTTTAAAATAAATTAGTTTTAAATACTTCAAATAAATAAGTAATTTAGTTTATAGAAAAAGTAATATATAATTTAAAGTTAGTAAATAAATTTAATAAATATATAATTTTCACAATTTTAAACTTAATCCCATTAAACAAGTTGCTTAATATGGCAACATATTAAGATTATTCTCATTTTTGTATTTTATATTTATTATATATTACTTTTTCTATAAACTTAATAACATATTTTATCATAGTATTTAAATTTTATTTATTTTTAAATTAATATAATTAAGGTACTCTACCGCAAAACAGCTAAAATGCGGTAGAGTACCTAAAAATAGAATAAAATTAATATAATTAGATAGAAATGTACAAAGTTGATTAATTGATTATATTCACGATTATTATGCTATTTTAGCAAATTGAGTGCTTAAGAAATATTGAAAAGATATCCTATCAAGGTTTTAAGAATAAAAATGAAAGAATTAATTATTAAAAATATAACTTAAATATTACAAAAAATATTTTTAAACTAAAATATTCATATTTGCTTAGTATTTATTAATAAGTGAGCTTGCATATTAGTTTTAATATTAGCCTTATAGTTTCATTAAAAACCATTGTTTTTGCTTTCATGTATTTATATATGGGGAAGTTTCAAGTCCCCGAAAAATATCCCGCAACCTTGTTAAATTTTTTGCAAAAAATAGAAGAATATTAATAAAATATAAATTTGTTACCTACCTATTTTTCCTTATCAATTTATATTTAAAGTCTTAATCTTTCCTTATCAAAAAAATCCAGAATACTCCAATAAAAGCCTGAAAGAGATTATTGATACATTTTCTTGATAATATTGATCAAATATTATAGGTTTTATCCAATAAATTTCAGACGTCAGTATGAAAATATTAAAAAACTTAATGAGATAGTTTTAGCTAACAGGAAACTTCCCTCATTAGATGCATATACTATTTCGAGGTCAAGGAACTTCCTTCCTATTTATAATTCTGGAATTGTGTTTTTATATGAAATATGATTTTATTCTAATTTGTTGCAGGGAAGTAGTGAGCTCTTTTATTCATATCTTAGATTAATGAAGTTTAAAACAAAGCTTAGCTGGCAAACAATCTCTTTGAAGGTTAATTGGTATTGGGGACCTATTTAGGATCCTCATTATTTTAAACGAGACCAATAATAATATGAAATTATTTGCTGATTTATAATTTATTATTTTAGTTTTGAATCTATGCTGACTACTCTATTAAAAACAACTACAAATATTATTAATATAAAATAAGTGATATATTTATAAAGATTAAATTATTATTGACTACACTAAATTACTATAATCAATTATGCTCATCTTGGTTCTTTTATTTTATAAGTAAGTTTATTGAACTAATATTTTAACCTTTGAATTCATTAAACTAAAATTATATAAATCAAATAATATTAAATAACAATTATAATAGTTGCATCTTATTAAATTTTATAGAGATGCTGAAGAAAGCAACAGGACTTATGCATCTAAAATCCTCCATTTTTGATTTATTAATTTAAATTACATATACATTTAATAATTTAATCTAAACTGCATATTATTGTCATTGTTGAGAAGCACACTTTTAAATCAGTGTCTCTCGAGATTTTTTTATTTAAAAATAATCAACAATTTTTCATTGCTTTTCAAAATTTTCTTCTTAGTTTATGTATATCCAAAAGGAAATTCAAAAATTCTGAAAATAAATAAAGCATTATTCTTTTTTTTAGGTTTTATCTCATTTTCTATCATATAATTAAATTAAGGAATAATTATAAGTCTCTAAAAAGTCTATAAGAATTTATTTATTTATCCTTAAGGATTAATAAAAATTAAAACAGAAGATACTGTATATAATTAATGAGGATAAAATATTGAGATTTTCTACATTAACGAATTTGACCTTGATTATTTGTGAAAAACTTCGATTCTTTTAAAGAATGACTCTTGAAATTAACAAATTATAATAATTTATAAATGAGGCTTTGAAAATCTCATGTTTTGAACTCTAAGCTCAAACTAAATTATAAGATATAACAGCAGCTACAACTTTTGTAAAGATATTTTATTTTAAATGAAAATATTTTATCTATTTTTTTTCTTTGGATATAAGCTTTAATTAAATTTAGAATTGAACTTTCTTCAAAAACCTGAAAATACGTTTAGATCGTAAAACTATAATAACTTGAAGTTCTTCTTAATTTAAAATAAATTAATAATTATCTGTTATAATTTAATTATTTTATTATAATTTTCTAAAAATTTATTAAACTTAATATTTATTTTCAAAATTAATAATTCATATTTCTCTTAAATATTATCTAAAGATATTTCTAGCTTAATAAATATAACGTATAAAAAATCTTATTAATGATAAAATTAGAGTATCTTATTAGTTATTTTCAAAAAAATATTGTAGTTTTCTATATTAAATGAAAAATTATCCCAAATTTGATCTTTTTTCTATTATTTGGTGATGTTTTTCAAAAACACCCTGTAAAATGCTTTCATCCCTAATTTTTTAATGTGATATTTGTAATATTATATTTCAGACAAAATTAAATTTCTTATATTAGTTATTATATGAATCCTACTTCGATAAGATTGTAAGAAATATTGGGGAAAGGAAGATTCCTGGCAAGTAATTTTGTATACACATTTTTTTGAATTATATATTAACGCATATATCTATTAATTTTTTTTTATTTAATTTTAAGAGGATAAATATAATATTCCTTCTGTGTTAAATCAATAAAATGTAAATGCTGTCCTATATATAACATTTGATAAATTTAGTCATTTTCAAATACAATTCTCACCAAGAATTTAATTTTATAATGTAATTAAATATGTTTTAAACATGAAATACTTATTGTTTCGAAGCAAGTTTAACCAAAATTGATTAAAACATTGATTAAATTTCTCAAATTACAAGTAGTGAAAGACTTATCCGTTTTTTTAAGGTTGTCAAAGAAAAAATAAATGTGAAAGTAAAAAAAAATATTTTACTTGACCATAAACGACCCTAAATTTTTATTTATCATAAAATTATGTAGGATTTTTTTCCCAAATTAATTTTATATCGGGTTATAAAAATTACACATTTAATAAGACATCTAAAATCACAAAAATTTAAGTTTATAATTGAATGGTAGTGTCTCACTACCCCACTATTTATTTATATAAAATTTTCATATTAAAAAAAAATCATTGCTCTGACAATTTTAGATTGAATTACTAATGAAGTAAAAAAAGCAATATTTAGCAACTCTTTAAATGAGTAAAATACAAAATAAATGTAGTTTTATCATAATATTATGTTAATTTTCACAAGAATTATAACACAAAAGGTAGAAATCTTTTTTACTCTTTATATTTTATATAAAATACGATTCAAATAAACTCGATCAATTCACTCCTTAATAAGGATAAAATTTATCATTTCAATACAATCAAGTTTTTTTGATATAATAATGTATTTAATCAAATTTAACCTTATTAAGGAGTGAATTGATCGAGTTTATTTGAATCGTATTTTATATAAAATATAAAGCGTAAAAAAGATTTCTACCTTTGTGTTATAATTCTTGTGAAAATTAACATAATATTATGATAAAACCACATTTATTTTGTATTTTACTCATTTAAAGAGTTGCTAAATATTGTTTTTATTACTTCATTAGTAATTAAATCTAGAATTGTCAGAGCTATGATTTTTTAAAATTATAAATGAAAGTATTGTGGTGAGACAGTTGCCACCCAATACTTTAATTACAAAGTTAACATGCTTTTATATTTTTGTTTTCTAAATATTTTATTTTTTACAACATGCTCAATTTTCTCTTGATTATATACTTCGTTTTTATGAATTCCTGTTTTAAAGATTGATAATTTTTGCATATTTTTGAAATTAATTACTCCTTTTTTTAGATTATATTTAAAAGTAAATTAATTCATGATATTAAAAGAGTATATCTAATTTAATTTTTTTAAAAAAAAAGATTTCTTAGAAAAAATCATTTTTAATGAGTAAATTCAAGATAATTTTAAAATATTTACTATTTAATTCAATATCAAACAATCGTCAAGTCATAATGATTTTATAATGAGTCGACGTGCCAATTAGCATAGAAATAAAATTTGTAAAAACCACCTCACTTTTATAATGCTTTCCTTTGTAATCAAGATTTCATGCATAAACAAAGCTAATGAAATTCGTCTCAACAAAATATTAGTTTTATATCCTCTTTATTGAATAATTAAATAAGAAAGTGATGTTAATAGTAATATTTTTATCTGTAAGATTTTTAAGACTTTATTAATCTTTAATAATAGTTTATTTTTTAAATTTAATAGTTAATGAAATACTTTTTTATACATTTTAAATTCATATTAATATTGGAAAGAAAATAGGATACTTTAAAAACATTGTAATTTTTATCTTCTAAAGTTAAAAAACCATAAAATAATGAATTCATCAAAAGTGCGAGTATCAATCATATTGGAGTAGGTGATCATGGTAGAGCTCAAATATTATTTAAGAATTTGTGAATTGCCTATAATAATGTTAAAAAAAAATTATAAATTGAAATTAACTAGGTTTTAGACTTCGTATAAATTAAATTGAACTAGTATTAAATCGATCTTTTTAATTTTAAATTGAAATTGGCTTATAATAAGTAAATGAACATAGATCATTAGCACACAACCCGTTGAGAATATATTACTGTTCCTTATAATCAATAACTATTATATATATTTTTAAGAAATTTTTAAATCATTCTATCATTAAATATTGCATAATAATTGAGTTATTAATGCGAGGAACATGAAATTCATTAATGTAAGCTCTATAAATAATAAATATTTCAAACATAGTAATGCTTCTAATAAAATGCATTTAACCATGCTTTTAGATATTCTAAAATACTAAAATATTTTAAATTAGTAAAAATAATGTTAATTATCGATCATTTATCTTTTAAAATTAAGAATAAGATAAAACTAATTTATATCTGAAAATATTTACATATTTATAATTAAAAAATAATGGAGTGAGGACTGTAGCTTAAGGAGTTTATAAGGTAAGTGTTTTCATTTTATATATCATAATATAGTAATATTATGCATTCTTGAGCATTATATTTATTTCAAAACATATTTTCTATGTAATCACCACTATAATATTTTTTATATAGAATAAGTAGACAAAGATTAGAGCTGAAGTATTAGAGTTTGGCTCAAAATTAGATCAGGACAGAGAGATTTATGATTTCTAAAATCAATAAAATACAATGTATATATTGACAACTTTTCAAACTCTAAAGTTATGTCTGCTAAAACAGAATAATTTTGAAAATGTAAAATAAAAAAATTGCTTAAAAATTAAATAAGTGACAGTTGATAATATAAAAACTAATCGCGTAAATATTCATCTCATTTATTTAAGCATTTTTAAGATAAATTAAATCAGCACTATAGTTATCAATTTAATGTCAGTTGTTAATTATTTAATTTAAATTAATTCCTATTCTTTTATATTTTATCAATAATAAGAAATAGATAAATTCAGTATCAATTACTTAAAATTGCTGTAGTTTATAGAAACTTCTTTAATCAATTTTAGTTTAATAAAATAAATTTTAATTATAAATTTTCTTATACAATATTTTGAACAATTATTATTCAAAACCCCAAAACCCCTTAATGAGGTTTATAAGTGCTTTGATTTGTAGGGAATTTGTTAGGGGTTGGGGTTATTAATTAAATGCGAGACTAAAATTACAAGCTTTTGGGGATTATTTATGATAAAGAGTATATAGATTTAGTGTTTAATCTGCGTTATGGATGTGATATATACAGTTAATAACTCAAACCAGTACTGAACTATAAGTCTATTGCACTGCTCTTAAAGCGTAGTCCCTCAACTGTTCGCTCTCACTGCTTGAAAGCTGATTAATTAAAGCAATAATAGCTGAATTCTTAACCTAAGAGGAAGTCAAAGTTTCTACAGAAGAATATTGACTATCTTATTAATGAAAAAACTTTAAGTATTTGGCTCACTTCTCTCTCGACTAACGAGCTATTATGTTTCACCGCCAGTTCCCTGAGTAGAAGATCTCTGCATAGTCTGTTGCAAACATTTATAAACGAAACGGTATCTCTTACAAAGGTTGTAAATCGTATCAAGAGAGTAATATATTTCACTCTGCCATTCTACAACAACAACTTAAATTATATTTATAATTAAATGCAGAGAGCCTAATAGAATAATATTAAGTTTATTCATGCTGAGAGGCTGTGTTTACATTCAACACTTTCATCTAGAAGTCTTGGTATAAGAGGCATAGCAACATAGAAGTATATG
>ARYC01002210.1:0-42693 GCA_000711775.1 Oxytricha trifallax
ATAGGCATATGAAAGAGCATAGAGAAGCCAAGCCAACAGTATACTTAAAGCACGAAAAAATCGACGGAAAGTATGATTGCTTCGAGTGCCATAAGCAGTATGCTCATACTAGAGAATTAAGGAAGCATCTTTTAAAAGCTCACAAGAAAGATTTAGAGATTGAAAAGCATGAAGATGAATTGAAGCTACTTAACAAAAGAAAAGCAAGAGAATCTTCGAAAATGGTAGAGCTCGAACAAGCTTGTGAATCAGAATATGTGAGGAAATCACGCAACCTACTAGCATCTGAAATCACAAAGATTATGATTAAAATTCAATATAAAAAGATTCATGTTCTTGCCTAAACTGGCCTAGACACTTAACTTTAGCTACCTTATATTAGAAGACTCCTTTGATAAGAAAGTTATCAATGATTATCAATAAGCATAAAAGGTGTATCCCTTCAACTATCACTTATTTGATGATAAATATAGATGGAGTTCACAAATGAGTATCAAGTACTCACTCAAGCAAAGTTTAAAAAGTGTAGTTACTTAATCATGATAGATGCTGTTCTCCTTGCCAAGGATCATGTTTCTTACAGACTCCCACTCTATGAAATGACCCTCAGAGATTTTATTACTGATCAAAGGAATCATAAGTAGCTTGCTTTGATAGCAACTAAACCATACAAAGTATTAAGAAGCTACATAAGTTAGGCTATGTTCATAGAGATTTGAAACCTGAGAATATAATGATAAACTTCTCACCTGTAAGAGTGACAATTATTGACTTCAACAGAGCATTAAGGGTAGAAGTACCAAGGCTAGGAAGTGTTATGGGAACTCCAGGCTATTATCCTGAAAGAGAAGACTGGAGAGATGGAGACTATCAATGGGATGTGTGGGCTTTAGCAGCAATAATAATAGAGTGCGAAATGCCTCGCAACGATTACTACTCTACAAGAAAGATGCTAAGTAAAGAATCAAGTAGTTTATAGACAAAACCAGAGTATCTCAATCAATAAAATATATGGCAGAGTCAATAATAATAAAACCAAACTCAAGATCAGACATATCAATAGAGCAGATAGAGTTGTGGTTAAGTAAGATAAACTTCAGACCTCTCCCACATGATCCAAAAGTGCATTTTGAGTGATTAAATTAAAAACATTTACTATAAATTTCAAATTAAAACCTATTAATAACCCCAACCCCTAACAAATTCCCTACAAATCAAAGCACTTATAAACCTCATTAAGGGGTTTTGGGGTTTTGATTAATCATGTCTAAATTTACCTACACAAATAACTCTTAATCTTAACTATTTAAGACAATTCTTGGCAAATATTAAGTTGTTGAATGCTATTTATTATTATAGTGAGTAAGAAAATCTTAAATAGCATTTTTAATTTGAAAACTTTAATCGTGTTTGTATTTCATTGCATGCAATTAATTCTTAATTGTTTTATTGAAAGCTTCTACACACCCTTAAGCTCTGGTGTTATAAGGTATTGATGTTATATGAGTTATGTTTTATAAATTGTTTGTTAATTCTTCCATGAATTTATTACAAAATTCTAATCCATTATCTGATTAAATTATTGATGGAATTCCAAATTAATTTAAGAATTTTTTAATATATTTAACAATTGTTTAAGCATTTTTATTCTTGATTGCGTTAGCTTTGGGTAAATTTTGAGAAGTGATCAACAATACATAATAAGTAAGGATATTAAGTTTTTAAATATGAAATGTCTGTTGTATCTATTTATATTCTTTATAAAGGCCTTTAAGTGTAAATTTGTTGAAATTTTTATTTTTTTTTGAATTTTTGAAGATTTTTTAACGAAGCATTCTTAGCAATTATTAACGTATTACTTAACGTCTTATTCTATCCCAAAGTATGTTATATTAAATGTCTATTTTATATATTTTAAAGTATCTTTAACACTTCTATGCAGTAATATAAGTTATTAAGCTCAATACGCAGAGCTAATTATATCCAATATTTCATGGCAAAATGGAACAATATATAATTTATTATCTATTTTATTTTTCATATATTTCATTATATATAAAGACTCACTTACTGAGCTCTATAATTTATCGCTAAGTTAAACTTTAAATTTAAGCACTTTTTATTTAAACACTGATATTTTTTACCTTTTAGTACTTCCTTTTCCTTTAAACTTAGGAATAACGAAATTTAGTGTAAATTCTAAGAATTCATTGTATCTTGTAAAGTTATTTTTAATTCTAGTGTATGTCTAATCTTTTTAGTTTTAAAATTTGAATAGTATCAATTTTACTTCATCTTCTATTATTTCACTTTCTTAAATATCATTTTACTTGACATCTATCTAAAATAAAATATTTATTTTATCATCATTCTTTTGATTATCTTCATTTTCTTTAATTTATTACTCTTAATTTGTAAATGAATTATTATCGTAAATAACTTTAAAATGTGCGTTTCTGTAATAAATTCTGATTAGATTTTAGTATCGTTGCTAGTTAATTGTATGAATAGGTTCTTAATTTAAATCATTATACATGACAATTTAAATTCTGAACTTATTACTCAATGGTCTAAGTTCGATGAAAGGACCCCATATGCCATCATTTTACATATTATTTAGATAAGTATTAAATGAAATCCTATAATTATTGACAATAATTGGTTTATATCGCTATTAGTTATGTCATAAGTAATTAACTACCATTTGTCTTAATAAACGATGCAAATTTTCTGGAAAATTAAATGCAAGAAGTATGGCTTTAAATAAATAATTACCATCTTCACTAACATTTTAAAGTCTAAATTGATGGTTTTAAATCTAGGTTTATAGTGAATTTAAAGGGTTAGCTAAATCAAAATTAAATATCATCAATATTATTAGAATATTATGTCATACTGTTAATGCTAGATTCCTGATTATTTAATTTATCATAATCTGATTTATTATTATGATCAACAATTTATTAATTTAGGTAAGTATTAATTTATTCAAAAGTATCAAATTGTTAACTAGATTCTGGAGACTTCTTAGATTGTACAATTTATGAATTTTATTTTCATCATTTCACATTTCTCTGATTGTTTTCTTTTTATTAATCATTTTATTTTTTATTGACAAATTCTTATCATTATTTGATATTTCACTTTAAGTCAAAAAAAATTTCATCTAATTTCCTTTTTTAGATAAATTTTATTTTTCTGATTTATCAGATTTTTTATTGTCCTTTTTGTTGTTTTTTTATTTGGCATTCAAGCTTAATAATTTTAAGATAAAAATATAATATATTATAATATATAATTAACTAAAGTTATTTATAAACTTGAATTAAAAAAATTTAATCTTTAAATTTGATAATTTGAAATACATAATAATCATTTATAAAAGCGTGGGGGGAGGGGGTATGTCCGACCGAAAATATATGTATATATGTATTTTATAATTACTTCTCTTTATTTCTAATGAAAAATCTATATTTCATTTGCATGTGGAAAAAGTTGTTATTTTAAATTTTTTAATTTCTTGCTTTTTTAATCGCCATCACTAATACTTCTTGATTGCAGAAAATATAAACTTACTTTGAAAATTTGTATGTTAACTAATATTTTTATCTGTGGCTATGCTTATATAAATGTATGACTTTTTTAAAGATCATTTATACTTAAACATCTTTATATTTAGTTAATATATAGCAGCTATAATTATAAAATAACATATATTATGTTCATTTTTAATTAACTTGACTTATATTATAACCTTAAAACATACACTTACCAGTTCATATATTTGCATAATAATTAATATAACTTTTTATTTAATATTACCCTTTCTTATTTTAATAGATAATATGCTTTATTTTTTTTAATAATTCAGGTACTTTTGTTTTAGTTAATTATGGCTCCTCAGTAACATCGATTAATAACAAATTATGATATAAGTATAAATAAATAATTAATTTAATAGTTTTTTAATAACACTTTCAAGCAAAATGATTATCCTTATGGGGCAGGCGTGTTTAAACCCTTATCGTCATTTATGTTAAAAAGGAGATTAATATAAATAAAAAATTAAATATTGCATAAATTTTAGATTATTTCCTTTTTTAAAAAATTGTTGTTTAATGATTAAAATCAAATAAATTTATCATTCATTAGTTAATACTAAAATCAAACCATCAATCTTAGTCATCACGTAGACGTATCTGAGTGAGTTGACAGGACAATTCCGTGGCGTGAGAGTCATGAATTAGAAAACTCCGAAAAAATCACTTCCGCTATTACCTAGTCTCCTCCAAAAATCAAGATTTTGCCAGTATAATCTGAACAACATAGCTAGTAGAATTCAATCTAGGATAACAGGGCGTGGAGAAAAACGCTTACCAGTCCCACCGCTGCAGGTAAACATTATTCCTCCCCTTTCGCTGTGTTAGCTTCAGCACCCTAACCCGGTGTGGGAGAAAATTCCTTATCGTTGGTTTCGATGGTTTTCGTCTTCTCCCTTTTAAAGGCAGAGCGCACATTCATCCTGCTACCTACAACCTAGGAAGCTGAACTCAAGCCAGGTAAACTCATCTATGTAAGGAAATCCTTGTGTCCAAGCCCACTCGAGGAGTGTAGTAGCTGACAGATTGAACCCCGTTGACTGGTCCCTAATGCGTTGCGCACAGAAACCTCCTACCTGCCCTCGGTAGGCCTTTGTTTAATAGAAAGATCTATTAGAAAGTCCTAGATGAGTTTGTACTACACCCAGCAATTAACTTTCTAATTTAATATTAAAAAAAAGAAAATAAAATTCTGTATAAATTTAAAAAATAAAATAACTTCGTTTCTTGAAATAATTAACAATTATAATCCTTATAATTTATTAGTTATCTTATTAATTTAATGTTTTTTTTCAAAATTATTTAAAGGGGTCTTACGATATTTGGAGGTTTTTTTCATGATGAAAATTCAACATATAAAGATATCAATTATTTTGAATCATGCTATATATAAATATTTTAAGAATATATTCGACTTGAAAAAATTAATTTACAATAAATAATTAATAACTGTTCTGACCGAGACCCCCCTCCTACCCCCTCAGCCGAGACCCCCGCTCCCCCTCCTCCTTCAAACAAAGAATCCCTATATATCTCACTTATATTGTAATTTTTTCATGAATTTATTTTTACTCCAAATAAATTTCTTGCCCTTCAGGCAGATATTACTATTAAAAATATTATTTGATAAGTTCCTCTACGTCCGTCTACTTTTCTTCAGAACATGCTCCCATAAGGAAATATTTATAATAGGGTTTATTTTTGACTGTCATGAGTAATAATATGATTTCTTTGATAGATATAAATTTGAATTCTAAATTTTTTATAACTTAAATCACTTACACTCTACTATATAGTAAAAATTAATATAATAATTTTTCCTATTATTTTCCACTTCATTTAAATATAAATACTTTTATTATTATTATTACTTTATTTAGCTAATTACTTATAAAATTTATTTCTTAAGCTTAATTTATTGAAAAGTTAAAGACAATTTCTTATGCTTAGGATTACAATTAAAATATATAAATGAATAAGATAATATTTTATAAGTAATTAGCTAAATAAAGTAATAATAATAATAAAAGTATTTATATTTAAATGAAGTGGAAAATAATAGGAAAAATTATTATATTAATTTTTACTATATAGTAGAGTGTAAGTGATTTAAGTTATAAAAAATTTAGAATTCAAATTTATATCTATCAAAGAAATCATATTATTACTCATGACAGTCAAAAATAAACCCTATTATAAATATTTCCTTATGGGAGCATGTTCTGAAGAAAAGTAGACGGACGTAGAGGAACTTATCAAATAATATTTTTAATAGTAATATCTGCCCGAAGGGCAAGAAATTTATTTGGAGTAAAAATAAATTCATGAAAAAATTACAATATAAGTGAGAGATAAAGGGATTCTTTGTTTGAGGGGGGAGGGGGTCTCGGTCAGAACAAATAAATAACTATAAGCCATGTTTTGTTTTAAATCAGACTAAATTGTGTAAACTTACAAATTGGTGATTGTAAAAAAATTTAAATGTTACTTCAATTGATATTGATTGAATTTGCTTATATTCAAAGAAAGAAAATTGATATTTAAAAATATTTAATATGGTTATTACTAAAAAGAATATTTACGCAGTAATTATGTAAAAATTGAGTAGTTCCAATTGAAAATACGAATGATTAAATTTAAACTTGAATTTGATTCACATTTTATTTGATATCAATTATTATTTATTTATTTTTATGTATTAATGTATACTAATAATCATAATCATATCTTTGTAAATGTAGAATAATGATCATTATAATTTATTATCAATTCGGATGATTCTTCTTATTTGTACTGTTAAGGTTGCTTAGAAATCATATTATTAATTATTATAATTTTTAGATAATAAATTATTAGTAAATGAATATTTTGAATTAAATTTAACATATCACTAGTTATTAATAAAATCAAATCAACAATCTTATTTTTAAGGAGATCCATCTAAGTGAGTTGACTGAGAAAACCATGACGTGGCAGTCATGAAATCAAATAACCTAAAAATATTCTTCACAACCACTTAGCCTGCCTCAAATTTAAGATTTCACTAAAGGTCAGAGCCTATCATATATGTCAGAATGCCTGAACGTGCTTGATAGAGGTCTGCATGATAATTTATATATAAATTAAATACATCATCATTTATTAATATGTATATTAAAATCATAATGAAGAATATAACGATGAAGAGTTAGGTGCAAAGTTGCGGATTTGATGGCAGTCTAATTTCTTTTTACTAGTAGAATGGTAATATATACATATGTTCCGACCGAGGCTCGGTTTCCTTATTGACGTATTGACACCACAAACCATATTTTATATACAAAATTTAATAATTTTTTTTACAGAATTTATTGTTTCCATTTTAGTGCCTTATATGAATTTATTTTTGAATTTAGACAAGTTAAACGATATTTTCAAGTAAACTTTGTCATTAAATAATGTAAAAGTTTTATTTCTAAATAGTTTTTATTTAATATAACCATACATAAATTTATTTCTAAATCAAAATTTATCTTTTAAATCAACTTCATTCAAACATAATACCAGATAAAGTCAAGTTAATTTTTTAAAATTTAAAAATTTTCGTAATTATAAAAATGTTTATAAATAACGAAAATTTTAAATTTTAAAAAATTAACTTGACTTTATCTGGTATTATGTTGAATGAAGTTGATATTAAAGAATAAATTTGATTTTAGAATAAATTTATGTATGGTTATATTAAATAAAAACTATTTAGAAATAAAACTTTTACATTATTTAATGACAAAGTTTACTTGAAAATATCGTTTAACTTGTCTAAATTCAAAAATAAATTCATATAAGGCACTAAAATGGAAACAATAAATTCTGTAAAAAAAATTATTAAATTTTGTATATAAAATATGGTTTGTGGTGTCAATACGTCAATAAGGAAACCGAGCCAGACCCTGAGGATAAAAAATTTGATATAAAATGTGTGTGATCTCGCTCGATTGGGAGTGAGGGGAGGGGATCTCGGTCGATTGGGAGTGGGGGGAGGGGATCTCGGTCGGAACATACATAGATGGGCTATATATGAATAGCATGAAAACTATTTTTAATATAGATTTATGAAAATAATATTATTAATATTAACAATTAAGTGTTTCAAGAAATTTTAATTCATTAATAATCGTTAGAGTGAAAAAGATTAATGTTAGTTTATTTTAATATAAACTATCTTGATTAATTCTGCTATGATACATTATATTGATTACAATCAAAACCCCAAAACCCTTCAGCAGTTTGATTGAATTTTTTATTGATAAAATGCGGTAATTATTGTATACTTTATTTGGGTTTTAATAGGGTTTATGTATGGGTTTAATGTTTAAAAATTAGTAATTTAAGTAAGTTTTCAAAATATTTCACACAAATATAAGCATCGAGTTATGAGGCAGTTCTCTGAATTTTATCTTCCTAAATTGATGTTTGATTGTTGCTTAATACTCTTAGCTTGGCTTGAATATGCAAACTCTCTAAAATTTCCATAAATCTTTTATTTATCTAAATATTACTTGATTCTTTACTAAGACTCTCTCACAGTCTTGCAACTAAAATATTTGGTAATAATTGTAAGAAAAATATTTGATTTCCATAATAATATATTGAGAGCTAAAGAATAAATGTAATTTATATAAAAGCCATGAAAAATTGTATGTTAGTTAAAAATAGTTTCAAATTAATTATTAAAATTAAATAAATTAATGTTCGATAATAATCTTATCATATTATAATACAATGATAAATTATAAACTACAACTTAATTTCTAATTTTTATTTTGTAGAAGATGAGAAGCTTGAATAAACTATTTAATTAATGTTTAAATATTAGTTCATAATTTCTAAAAATTCTTTCCATTTTTAATTTTAATTTATAGTGGTTATTTTATTACATACTTCTCTTTAAAACTTTAAAATTTATAAGATAAGTCTATAATATTAATAAAAACATTATAGAGTAATTTAATATTAAGTATAATTAAATAACATGATGTAAACTTTACCTACTAACATTATTAAATTTACAAATTAAAACCATAATCTAAATTATGTTTTAATTGTACTGATAAAGAATGTATAAATAATTATTAATATAAAAATTATCAGAATCAAAACCCCAAAACCCCTTAGTGAGGAAGTGCTTTGATTAGTAGGGTAAAGTTAGGGTTTTATTAGGGTTAGTAGAGAAATTAGGCCAGTTTGCAAAATGAGAAATAGAAATTAGAGATTTTTGGGCTATATTTTTTATGAGAAATATTTAGATTTACTGCCTAAGCTTAAGTATGGTGCGAGTATTAATATATAGTCTAACTAAAACCAGTGATGAATTATTGTGCGATTGCAAAGATATTGTGTAAGAGTCAAAACCCCAAAACCCTTTCAGTAGTTTGATTGAGTTTTTGATTGATAAAAGTAGACTATTAGTGCATACTTTATTAGGGTTTTTATAGGGTATAAGTAGGGGTTTAATGTTTAAATATTAGTAATTTAAGTAAGTATAACAAGCGAGTTTTTAAAATAATTCACACAAACATAAGCTTAGAGTCATGTGGCAGTTCTCTGAATTTTATCTTTCAAAGTTGTTGATTTATTGTTTCTATTGTTAATTAATTCTCAAAGCTTGGCTTGATAATAGTTAAGCAAGCAAGTTCTCTGAGACCTCTATTTATTTTATTTTTATCGAGATATTGTTTGATTCTCAGCTTTGAATCTCTCTCACCCTTCCTGTTTCTTGGCATGTTGTTCTCTATTATTATTACTGCTAGAGCCCAGATATCCCATTAAGTGTCTCCATCTTTCCAATTCTCTCTCTCTGGGAAATATCCAGGAGTGCCGCATACATTTCCTTATGCAGAGGCTTGCACTCTTGAGCTCTGTTGAAGTCAATAATATAAACTCTAAGAGCTTGAAAGTCTATCATAATGTTCTCTGGCTTTAAGTCTCTATGAACATAACCAAGCTTGTGAAGCTCTTCAATTCCCTAAACTATTTGCTGCACGAGCTAGCCAATTTATCTTTGGCTTCTTTTGTCAGATAAGAATTCTTTGTTTGTCATCTCAAGGAGGAAGTCTAAATGCAAAATGATCTTTTCCAAGTAGTATAGCATCAAACTATATAATATGCTTACACTCTCATAACTTTGCCTGTTATAGAGTATAATACTCATTATCAAATTCCATTTAGAACTTGTCATCAGCAAGGAAGTAATTGAATGGATATATTTTATAGGCATATTAGTCATCAGTGATGACTCTCTTCTCTACTTTATCCACAAGAGTGTGCAAGCTTTCAAGACAAGAATCTATGTCAATAATCTTTAAGATTGGATTCTTTATAGCCTAAATTTTTACCATGATTTTATTTATCTCAGTGACAGGAAAGTTCTTGACTGTTTTCTTCATTTTGACTTACTTCTAGACCTCAACTCTAAAAGACTCAGCAGGATTTCTCGATCTTCTTTTTTGTAGGAATCTATTACCTGTAGATTCATGAAAAAAGACAAAACTTTAATTGTGCTTTTTCTTTAAGTGCACTTTGAGGTCTCTAGTATGAGAATATGGCTTCTCACAGAACTCACAGACATACTTCCCATCTTTCTTGTAATGCTTGAGATATAACCTTGCCATATCGTTGTATATATATATATCTCTCAAGTGTCTCTTATAAATTGACTTGTAAGGGAAAACCTTATTGCATTCTTTGCATTAATTGTCAACTTTGGCTGGTATTTATTAATGCTCTATGGAAGGTTGTTTAAACCCCTCCTCGATTTGCACAGCTTATATAACAAACTCCTACTTAATTTATATTTAAATCTCAAAGCTAGGCTGGTCAAAGTTGTCATAAGTAGAATCCCACTGAGTACAAGCATCTCTGATCTCTACTTTTCTTGGTTGCTGGAATGTTAATTTTTATTGACTTTACCCAAGTAATGTCGCTCTTCTCAAAAGGTTAGTGCTCATTTTAATTTGCTGATGTATTTTATTATAATTATGATATAATTCACTCAGGTATACTATAATTATAGAGTATAGGATACTTTGGTAAATTCTTTGCTGAGAGGTAAGAAAATTAAGTAACCATAAATGACTGTAAGTTGACATATTTTATGAGAATTTTATACATTTTAGTAAATTAAAATATTCCCAATGAAGTTTAGTTTCTCTAGGCGGTCCTCCAAATCAAGTTTGAACTTAATTTGGAGGTAAAGTTATTAAACATTTTTTAATTTAAAATGCTCCTAATTGAGTTTTAACCTTAAAATTTAACTCCTAATAAAGTTTGAACTTAATTTGGAGGACCTCCTAAAATAATTAAACATTATTAGGAGCAATTTAATGGAGATAGATTGATAAAAATGGAAATCAATCTGTTAAACTTGGAGCAATTTTTTCAATGCTTCTCCGCATATCTTTTTAAGGTTGACCTTCAGTAGGCCCTCCCTATTTGGTAGTAAAATTTTAATAAACTTAGAATGGATATCCATAATTTTTAATTTCATTAGCATTTTTAGAAAGAGGAAGCAAGATGGAGTCTATGAATGATGAAATGAAGAGAATTTAATCTCAAGATTTAATAGGAAAATTTAGAAGTTAAGAGGACCTTTATAGATATTTTGTATAGCAAAGTAAGTTCTTAAGGAAGATTAATATATCCATTATAGTTGGATTGTTCTTGCCGACTTAGAAGGGAACTAAAATCTCATTCTTAAAAACCTTACTGAGTGAAGAGAAAAAAGCTTTTATGTCTAATGAAATTAGGATGATTGAAATTCCTAATTACCCTGAAATATCAGAGACAAACCTATATGACGATGCAATGAGTGATCCTGATGTAGCCCTCTACCTTCCATCAAAGATACAGCTCTCTAATACGTTGCCAGAGAGAAACTCCTTCTTTGGTGTTCTTGGAACTCTGAAACCTCATTACTTAAATGAAGTTATTTAAGAAGCTCATAAAAACGCTACATCATCTCACCTGAAGAAAAAGAGAAGCAAGGTATTAAAATAAGTGATACCTGGCTGTAGGAACTTCAAAAGCATCCATTCATCTCAAGTAAGCTTAGTCTTTTAACTTTATAGAAAAACCTGGTACTGCTATATACTTGATGAAAGAGCGCAGCAATTTAAACAGAGAGAGAAAGTCTCAAGTAAAGCATGAATTGAGTCAGAGACTCTTAAAAGATTTATAAAAGCAAGACGAGATGAACATAGTTGCAGGAGCAGGCACTAAAATAAGAAAAATAGACCAAGCAAGCCTTAAGAGGAAGAAAAGAATGAGAAGCCAAATCCCTTTATGGGTTAATTTAAAATGTGAACTTATTCATTCGCTTAAATCTAAAACTTATTTATACATAAAAAATCTCCCTTCTTTTGATCATACATTAGCTTTGTCATCGCTGACTCTCTTGGCAGCACTCTTAATAAAATCTACCGTGTCTATCTTCTAATCGTGTATCAAGTGATAGAGTAGAGGTTTCTTATAGTGGCATTTCAATAACCCCCAATAAAATTCAATTCTATTAAACTGAGGACTATAGAGAACATTAAATACAGGTTTTATGTTAAATCTTTCATATTACTTCCTTGAATCTTTAGTTTTATGAGCTGACAAGTTATCAACGAATAAAATAATCTCTAAGTCAACATACTTGTCTCTAAGTTATTGCAATATCTTTATATATTATTTAGTCTTGGGGGGGGGGAAGTTTCCTGCCCAGTCTTTTGATAAAAAATAAATTTTAGGGAAGTTTCCTGGCAAGTAAAATAATTTATTTTTTTTAATATTTTTATTTCTGTAATTATGTTTTCTTTGACAACCACAAAATATTTATGAGCCTTTCACTACTTGTGATTAGAGTAATTTACTCGATGCTTTATTATAGTTTGTAAAATATTTTTCACATTACTAAGTATTCCCTATTAAAAAGATCTTAACTTTTATTAATAATTCAAATTCTTGGTAAGAATTCTATTTATAAATGACTTAATTTATCCAATGTTATTATTTAAGACAGCATTTATATATTTTTATTTTGAAACATTAAAAGAATATTTATCTTCTAAATATTAACGAGTAAAAAAATTGTTAAATATAAGTTTTAATGTATATTTCATAAAAAATATTTAAAAGAAAATCACTTGCCCGGAAACTTCCCTCTTGCCAGGAAACTCCCCCCCCTTAGTCTTTATAGAACGAGGGTGAATAACATAAGCCTCGAGGCCACAATCTTCACTTATTCCACCAAGAATAGCATGAGTTTACACCTTAACCTTTTAGTCATAAACTTCTATATCACTATACCTCTTGTACCAAGACCTTGATATTAAGGTATTGGATGTAAATACTGCCTCATCTGCGTCTATGAACTTTATATTATGCTCTTAAGACCTCTGCATTTAATTGAATATATAATTTAAATTATTCTTATAAAATGGAACATTAAATTCAATCACTCTCTTTATACGATTGACTGTCTTGTAAGATATTCCATTCTTTTTATATATGTTCGCTATAGATTAAGCAGAGATATGAAGCTCAAGAAATCGGCGATGAAACATCACAGCCCTCTAGGCCAGAGAGAAATGAGCCCTGTATTTTAGAATCTTTTCATTAATAAGATATTCAATATGATGTAGCTAAAATTTTAAGGGTCTCTTAGGCTTAGAATTAAGATGCTATCTCTTTAAATTCAATGCTAATAGACAGTGTGACCTAACAGTAGCAGGAGATTTATGGAGCAGTCTTGCAATAGATGTGTAATTTAGAATAGGTCTGAGTTGATCACTATAATCATCACATCCATATCGCAACTTAAACAATAAATCTATATACTCACTGTCATAAACTGACCCCAAACCTCGCATATACTCACTTAAATTACTAATATTTAAACATTAAACCCCTACATAAACCCTATTAAAACCCTAATAAAGTATGCACTGATAGTCTACTTTTATCAATCAAAAACTCAATCAAACAACTGAAAGGGTTTTAGGATTTTGTTTGGAACTTTTTCTTTGGTGTTCTTGTTTTAATATAATAGGAGTATCTCAGAGAAATAATTGAAGAAGATCATAAGAAACGATATTCTATTTCTCATGAAGACTAGAAGAAGCAAGGTATTCTAATAAGCTCAGCTTGGCTAGAGGAACTTAAGAAGCATCCTTATCTTTCAAGTAAGCTTTGACATATAACTTTGCAGGAAAATCTGGCACTGGTATAAATCTAATGAAAGAGCATGCTAAGGTTCATAGAGATAGAAAACAGCAGACAGTTTATTAAGTGAGCAAGAGACTTTATCATGAAATATAAAAACCAGAAGTTATGAATATTTATGCAGGAGATGGTAGTTAGAGAAGAAACTTAAGGCCTGTTAAGCCTTAAGAAGAAGAAAAGAAAGAGAAGCCTAATCCCTTTAAAGGTCCATTTAATATGCGAACTATTTCATTCATTTAAGTCTAAAACTTATTAATAAACATTCGTTCTCCCTTTCCTTGTACATATCGAAGTCTTATCTTTATTCACTCTCTTGCAACTACTTTGTATTAAGTATACTTTATCGATTGATAAATCATGCATTAGATGATACAACAGTAACTTCTTGTAGTAAGTTTTTATTTAACTCCAGTATAATTCAATTCCATTAAATAAGTGCTATAAGGAACGGTGGATAAAGGAGTTATTTTTAACTCTTAATAAGCTTTCTTAGTCTCCTTAGTCTTATGAACTGGCAGGTTATCAACAAATAGGATGATCTCTTAATCGTTGTATTTATCTCTTAGCTTATGCAAGAACTCTATATACTACTCTCAATTAATAGACGAGGATGAATGACATAACTTTCTAAGCCTGAATCTTCGTTAATACCAGCTAAAATTGCATGGGTGACAACCTTCACTTTTTAGTCATAAACTTCTATGTTGTCATACCTTTTGTACCGTGACTTATTAATAAAGGTGTTGAAGGTGAATACAGCTTCATCAGCGTGAATGAACTTGATGTTATTAGTAATAGCTCTCTGCATTTAATTATTTATATATATAGTTTAAATTATTACTATAAAATGGCACTGTAAAATCAATCACTCTTCCCTCTGTAGACAGTCTTGAAAGAAATACTATTTCGTCTATAAATATTGGCTTTAGTCTATGGAGAGATATCCATGTCTGGAAACTTTCGATGAAACATCATAGCTCACTAGTCAAGTGGGAAGTGTGCCCAATTAGAATCACAGAGATAGTCAATATGCTGCTAAGAGAACTTTATCTTCTTGCAGGATGTTATCAAGAACCAGAATTGAAATGCTAAACAGCTAGCAAGCAGTGATACCTTACAGTTGAAGCACTCTTACACAATAGCTTTGCAATCGCGCAATAATTTATTACTGGTTTTAGTTAGACTATATATTAATACTCTCACCATACCTAAGCTTTAGCAGTAAATCTAAATATTTCTCATCATAAATCGACCCTAAATTTCGCTATTTTCTATTTTTCATTTTGCAAATTGGCCTAATTTCTCATCTTACCCCAATAAGACCTCAACTATAACCTACAAATGAAATCATTAAAAAATATAATTAAGGGGTTTTGGGGTTTGATTTTCCTGTAGGTTCGTGAATAAATACAAACTTAATTGTGATTTTTCTTTAAGTGCGCTTTGAGTTTTATTGTATGAGAATATAGCTTCTCATAGAACTCACAAATGTACTTTTCAATAATCTTTTTAATGCACGAGGTATTACTTAGGCATATCTTTGTGTTTATCTCTCAAATGTCTTGTAATTTGACTTATGAAGGAAGATTTTGTTGCATTCTTTGCATTAATAGTCAACTTTAACTGGAAGAATTCTAATGCTCTCTATGGCGAGTTGTCTAACCTCCTCCTCATTGAGCCCTTTCTATATGACGATCTTTATTATTTTTAATTTGAATATCAATGCTAGACTGGTCAAGGTTATTATAAGTAGGCTCCGAATGAGTACAAGCGTCTCTGGTTTCTACTTATTTTGTTGCTTGAATGATATATTTTAATTAATTTTACTTTACTCTTGTAATACCGCTCTACTCTAAATGTTAGCGCTCATTTTTGTTTGCTGATATTTATTATTATATTAATGAAAAAATCTACCAAGATACACTATAATAGTAGAGTATAAGAAACTCTGGTAGTTTCTTTATTGAGCGGTAGATAAATTAATTTTACAAAATACTATAAGTTAATTTATTTTGTAAGTATATTTTTTCATTTTGTGAATTAAAATGCTCCTAAAGAAGCTTTTTGCTTCTCTGGGAGGTCATCCAAATCAGGTTTGAACTTAATTTGTAGTAAAATTTTTGAACATTTTAAAATTTAATATGCTCATATTAAGTTTTAACCTTAAAATTTTACTCCTATTAAAGTTAGAATTTAATTTGGTGGACACTTCCAAAACTCATTAAACATTATTAGGAGCAATTTAGTGGAGATAATTTGATAAAAATGAAATCATTCGGTGAAAATTGGACCAATTTTTACAATGCTTCTCTCTACATATCTTAACATGGCTGACCTCCTGCAGGTCCCTCATATTTAGTAGTAATTTTTGAATAAACTTATAATAGATATCAATAATTTTCTATTTCATTAAGATTTTTAGAAAGAGGAAACAAGATGGAGCTATAATTGATGCAAAGAAGAAAATAAAATCTCAAGATTTAATAAGAAAATTTCTAAGTAAAGAGGACTTTTTAGATAAATTTTTATAAAGCAAGGTAGGATCTAACCTAAATTTATATATCAATAAAGTTTAAATTTATTGCCTACTTTGGAGGAAACTAAATTCTTATTCTTATAAGCCTAGCAAAAAATGTTTGCAAGCCAAAGGAATTAGGATGATTAAAATTCCTAACTACTCTGAAATATCAGTGACAAACCTAAATGACTGTTCTATGAGTGATCCATTTGTTGCTCTATATCTTCCATCAAAGCTAAAATTTTCCAATAAGTTGCCAGAGAGATACTTCTTATTTGATGTTCTTGGAACTCTGAAACCTGGTACTTAAATTAAGTAATTTAGAAGCTCACAAGAAACGCTACAGCATCTCACCTGAAGAAAAAGAGAAGCAGGGAATTAAATAAATAACACGTGGTTGAAGGAACTTCAAAAGCATCCTTTCATTTCAAGTAAGCTTAGACTTCTAACTTTATAAAATAAACCTGGCACTACTCTTTATTTTATGAAAAGCGCAGACAATTAAACAGAGGGAAATAGTCTCAAATAAAGATTCAATTGAGTAAGAGACTATTGAAAGATTTAAAAATATCCAGACAGGATGAACATATATGCAGGAGTTGACACTAAGACAAAAAAAACAAAGGCCAAGCATATGCCTGAAGAGGAATAAAAAAAAGAGAAGCGAATCCCTTTACAGGTTAATTTAATATGTGAACTTATTAATTCGTTTAAATAAAAAACTGCTTTATACACAAAAAATCTCTCTTATCTTGCACATACTTTGGCTTTATCCTCACTGAATCTTTTAGCAGCACACCTAATACTGTATCTATTTTCAAGTCGTTCATCTAGTGATAGAGTAGATATTTCTTATAATGGCCTTTCAATAACTCCAAATATAATTCAATTCCATTAAACTGAGGACTATAGGGAACATTAAATACAGGTGTTATGTTTAATATTACAAATTCCTTCCTTGAGTCTTAGTCTAACGAACAGATAAAAAATCTACAGGCAGGATAAAACCTTAGAAGGCTTACTTATCTCTGAGCTATTGAGTAAAAATTTAAACATTTACCAAAATTTAGAAATCTATAAATCCAAATTATTAGAAACATATACTATGATCAATGGTTTTACAACTTTAATAATCATTATTAATTTTGAATGGAATATTTATCTAGAGATTTTAAGTAATCTAAAACTGGTTCTGGATGGATACGACCTGGCCTGCTACTGTTGGCCTGTAAGTCTGGCAGGTGACCGTACTGAATGTAAAACCCATGAGATGCAGGAGTTCGTCTTGATGAGTGAGAATCTTGCCGCGGAGGGAGGTTGGAGGCTGGCTTAGACTAGAGCAAAGATTCGGATATCAAGTCACCAATTGAAAATCTGAAGGAAATCCACTGCATTCTTTAAAATTCTGAGTTTCAAAAGTTTGGCTTTGCAACATCTATGAAAACAATAAATCAGCTGATGAAACTTTAGTATTTGAGAAATTTGCTGAACTATATGAACTCGGTTCACCTCCTCAAGATTTAATGAAAAAGTTTAGAGATTAGGGCTCTGGATCGCATTAGCATTTTGAAAAATTGGAGAGGATAAAGAACGGACTCAGATTTCTAGTTGAAATGTCCCAGATTTGCAATGGCTTTGAGTTAGACTCTTCATTGAGAAGTCAGCAAAAATAACATTGGCCTAATAAAATCCGCACCTTAATTAGTGTTCAATAAACTTTTGTAAAATTGCTAATACTAATCCTTTTTATATTAGTTTTGCCAACTTTCAGTATTTAAGTATTTATTTCCGCACTCCAACCCTAACGAGGGCTATTTTGAGTTAGAGTGCGGTTTAATTCTAATAATTTAATTAAAAGAATTATTAAAGGATAATAATTAAAATGAAAGTTCACTTTAATAAGTGTATGCTTAAGAATATGAATTAGATGTAGATATATTCTTAAATAAGATATGGGACAGATAATCAAGAATTTATGTCTAAATCTATTATCAGTTTAAGAATGTTGGAAAAGTTTTTCAAAACTTCTCGATATAAAATATAGAAAATTTTGAAATCCACAATAACTTAATCAAAACAAATTAAATGCGCTAATAAAGTTAAAAAATCTAAATTTACTCAAGAGCATATTGATTATATTTTATCCCCACAAACATTAATAAACTGGACGGCTTACTCACTTTAAGACAGGGCAATATTATTTCATAGAAAATTTCCTTAGGTTAGCATCTCTCCATCATATTTAAGATAGATTTATAAAAAATATCAAGTGAAATACAAAATGCTAAGAATTCAACCTAAGAATAGAAAATAAAGCCACTTTGACAATTTAATTTAGCTGCATGAATTAATGAATAAGTTATCCCTTGTAATAGAATAAGGGTATACAGTGATTTTTATTGATGAAGCAATATTTTCAAAGAAGTTAGTTCTAAAAAAATCTTGGAGGTTAAAAAATTACAATTATGAATTAATAGATTATAGAGATTAAGTTAAAACTGCAGCTGTAATTGCTGGTATTTCTGAAGAATGTGGACTCGTAAACTACCTAGTGACTGAAAATTTAATTAAAAAATAAGACTTAATTCAATTCATTTAAGAGTTGTCCTAAGTCTAACATGGCAAAAAATTTGCATTATTTCTCGATAATCTTAGAATTCACCACTCTCGAGAAACAAAAGAGTATTGCTTCTAAAATAATATCCCACTGCTATATAACTTGCCTTACAGTCCATAATTCAACCCAATTGAAAATTATTGGGCTTTAATAAAACAGAATTACAGAAAGATAATTGCATAAAAGTTATTATAAAATTAGATAATTAATAGTTTTTAATTAATTAATGAATCAATCAATAACACAAGCAATAAACACGCACAAAATATTGCTAAAAAGGGAGTTTAGCTATTAAGTTTGAATATTAATTGAATTAATAAAATCATATATTAAATCTATTTGATTAAATTTGCTAACTATTATGCTATACATTTTGATATTCCATTCCATCGCTTTTAGATTCTTCATCCTCTTAAAATTCATCGTTCTATTGTTGCTAAATTATTTTGTGTTTTTGGGTCCTAAATATTTTCGTTTGAACTAATTTTTTATTTCATCTATCTTTACATTTTTTTGTTCATCACAAGCTTTCTATCTTGCATTAAAAAGATAGACCTCCCTCTTTTCTCTATAATGAGTAAAATAAAAATATTAATTACTTGAGACAAATGGGTACTCTCTCAACTGCTTTGCCCACTCTGGTGTTTCCAAAATTGTATGGTTATGATTCTATTATTCCCCTCCACCATGTCTTACCGTTATGGCATCTTAAACCATTTACTTGAGATCTTTTTCTCTTAATGTACTCATTAAACCTAAAAGAAAATCTTTTTCAATCCTTGCTTTTTATCCCTTTTTATTAGTATTTGGTAAGTATGCTATAAATTCTTAATCATCTTTTACAAACTCGAGTATATTATTTAGTGATAACTCTGGGTAATTTGGAACTCCCATGTTTTTAATTTTATTTATTTTTAAAGCCTTTTTATTACCATTAATTACATCTCTTAAAAAGTCAATTCTAGTATTACTCATTGAAGGTAGAAACAAACCAACTAAGAAATAGTTTAATATATAATATATTACCTTAAAATGATAAGTATTAATATAAATCATTTTTACACCTAAATTTGTTAATGAGTTCATCAGGAGTCAATTATACCATATCCTCACCAAATCTGCGTTTTTAATGCATCTATAAATTTTAATTCATTTATAAAAAACTAAATTCAATTTTTTATATACTAATTATTCAATTTAGTCCAAGGATAAATAACCAAAAAAGGTAATTAATTATAAAAATGTTTCTAATTTAAGAAAAATTATTAAGCATACCCAGGGTTATGCCATATTTTATAACTTAATAAATTTATATTTGAAAAATAACATTTCATTTTTAAAAGATGAATTTAATTAAAAATAAAACAACTTAAAAAATAATAAATTAACTTCAATTGAAGATTTTGATAATAAATTTTTAATATTTAATTATTATACTTTCAAAGTCAGAAGTTGTAAAAATTAAATACAAACTTCTGAGTGATTTATTTATTTTCTTAATTTTATATAATTATTATAATTAATTAAAATATTTTTATGTAAAAGAAACAATGGAACATAATATGCTTAATAAGAAATAAAAGAAAAAATTAGATAGCCTTGAATTAAGGTAAAATTCTTCAAAACGGAGAAAAATCAACGCCCTAGGTCATTATTTGACCAATGAGTAAATTGATGTTTGTGAATCTGAAAAGTTACTGTCCAAGAATAGCCAAAATTTGCAAAAATAATAATCAATTGTGCAAAATATTTTTAAAATAGAGTATTATCCTGATAATCTGCTAGTTTCAAAACCTCCCAAAATCTATCAATCAATAAGAACCATGACTTTTTGCATTTTTCCTATTATATATAATTTAAGCTAATATATTTAAAACTTTGTGATTAGTTATACTTAATCTATAAAACTACTCATCTTAATATAAAATTAACATAATTATTTAGTATAAGCGTCGGCAAATTTTAAAATTTGCCGACGGTTGCTGGCGATTTTTAAATTATTTAATTTAATACCTGAATTATTATATTAATTAAACTTAAATTCATGATTCAAAAATCATTTTGATATCTGTAAATCCTTTTAGATTTATACTTATCTTTAAGGAATTACAAAAGCACCCTTTAGACATTCTTTAATGATATTTTAACGGAAGTTTTAGCTAAGTTTAATCTATTTTTAGTTTTCAAAATTCAATATAGATTTATATAGATCCAAAAGGATTTCTTATAGTTAAAAGGGATCTTGAATCCTAAACTTACTTTAAACTGATAGATAAATTATTAATATGTTATTTAAAATAATGAAATCGCCAGCAACCGTCGGCAAATTTTAAAATTTGCCGACGCCAAGATTAATGGACTTTTTATATAAAAAACATAAATTTATCACTTATGGATTTGAACAAGATTGAATTTAATATATTATTTAAATTAATTTTAATTATATAAATAAATAAAAATGCCAATGATAATGGCTTTAATTGAATGTAAAATTCAAGATTGTGACAAAACTTTTACAACTTACAGTAAATACTCTTCTCATAAATAAAACAGCCATAAAAACAAAGTTTATTATCGAAGACTATAAAAATCAGATAATAAATATAAATGCATTCTTTGTTAAGAACCATTAAATTCTGTTCATTTGATTAAAAAATACTACGAAATTGATCACACTGACTAAGATTGGGATGATAAATAATTATTAAAATATGAACATTTTACTCAAAATTAGAAAAAATGATTTTTATAAGAAAAAGACAGACAAATAAAATAACTATAATACAAAGAGGATTGGAGACTTCTAAGGGAACATCACATAAAAAAAAATACAGAACTTGCAAATAATTAATATTCCAAATTCTCTGGTTTCAATCCTGCTAATTTAAAACTTATAACATTCTGGATTGAAAGAGCAGTAATTGATAAATAATTAAAACCTTTAAGACTAAACTAAATTCATGAAAAGAAATTTGCAAAAAAAACACAAGTCATTTTCCCTTTTTAATACCTGAAAAATGATAAATTTAATTAATCAAAATTTGACATTTACATACAAATCATATATACTGCCATGCAAAAGAATGTTCATAGAATTGTAGAAATTGAGCGATTATCCTTGTCTGAAAATTGCGAGGCAATTGAAATTAATTCTCTTGATTTTACTCTTGAAGAATTATTTAATAAAAGAGAATTAACCCCATCTGAGAAAAGATTTATAATTAATAAATTATTTTTTGCAATTGTTCACCTTCACTCAATTGGCTACATTCATAATAACATTAATCCATAAAATATTGTTCTGACTAAAGACTTTAAGTAATTGAACATTAAATGATTTGAGCATAGTAATTCAATTGAAGAGAATAGCAATGGAGGTGAAGATTTAAACTCACCATTCCAACACCCCTAGAATAATTCAATGAGGAAAGGAGACTATTTTAGAGATTATTATAGCTTTGCTATGATTATGTTTATGTTTATGGAAGGGAAAGAAGACTTCAATTGCTACATTTAAAACCCAAGATTTAAAACAAGCCTTTAAGAATTGATAAAATACAATTACAATATCCCTGAAGGAACCATTTTGAGATATTGTATTCTCAGCAATTAATAGGAAAAGTTACTTAACAGAGAATACTTTTGGGAAATTGTGAACTAATGTAGCTTTGAAAAATAATACTTTAGGGCAGAGTTATAAGGATGGGGGATGAAGAAGCATATCATGTTTTGAATAATTTGTATATTTTAAATAAAAATTTAACAATTATAAATGTTTTATGAAAACATAGAAAGCGTGCTATAATTTAGAGATTTTTCAAATTATAAGTTTATAAATTATTTTTTTAAAAAATAACCAGTATTTTAATTTAATTGATGTAAAAAATTATCTTTATCCTTTAATAATTCTTTTAATTAAATTATTAGAATTAAACCGCACTCTAACTCAAAATAGCCCTCGTTAGGGTTGGAGTGCGGAAATAAATACTTAAATACTGAAGGCAAAACTAATATAAAAAGGATTAGTATTAGCAATTTTACAAAAGTTTATTGAACACTAATTAAGGTGCGGATTTTATTAGGCCAATGTTATTTTTGCTGAATTCTCAATGAAGAGTCTAACTCAAAGCCATTGCAAATCTGGGACATTTGAACTAGAAATCTGAGTCCGTTCTTTATCCTCTCCAATTTTTCAAAATGCTAATGCGATCCAGAGCCCTAATCTCTAAACTTTTTCATTAAATCTTGAGGAGGTGAACCGAGTTCATATAGTTCAGCAAATTTCTCAAATACTAAAGTTTCATCAGCTGATTTATTGTTTTCATAGATGTTGCAAAGCCAAACTTTTGAAACTCAGAATTTTAAAGAATGCAGTGGATTTCCTTCAGATTTTCAATTGGTGACTTGATATCCGAATCTTTGCTCTAGTCTAAGCCAGCCTCCAACCTCCCTCCGCGGCAAGATTCTCACTCATCAAGACGAACTCCTGCATCTCATGGGTTTTACATTCAGTACGGTCACCTGCCAGACTTACAGGCCAACAGTAGCAGGCCAGGTCGTATCCATCCAGAACCAGTTTTAGATTACTTAAAATCTCTAGATAAATATTCCATTCAAAATTAATAATGATTATTAAAGTTGTAAAACCATTGATCATAGTATATGTTTCTAATAATTTGGATTTATAGATTTCTAAATTTTGGTAAATGTTTAAATTTTTACTCATTATAAGAAATTTATGAATGCTCAGTCTTATTGAGCGAGGGTGAATAACATAAATCTTGATTAACCTTTTAATCATATTTTTATGTATTATTATATCTCTAATACCAAGACCTTGATATGAAGGTATTAAACGTGAATACTACATCATCAGCGAACATAAACATTTTAATATGAATTACATTCTTTTTATATATGATAGCTATAAGTTAAGAAGAGATTTGAAGCTCAGGAAATTGTCGATGAAACATCACAGATCTTTCAGCTAGAGAAAGTGGTCCCAGTACTCAAGAGTCTTGTCATTAATTAGATAGTAAACATGATGCTGCCAATATTTTAAAGGTCTCTTAGGTATCTCTATAAATTTAATCCTAATAAACAGTGAAACCTAATATTAGCAGGAAATTTACGGAGAAGCCTTGCTATTGATGTGTAATTTAGATTAGGTTAGAGTTGAACACTATAATCATCACTTTTATAACACAACTTAAATAATAAATCTATATACTCACTGTCATTACTGACCCCAAACCTCGCATATACTCACTTAAATTACTAATATTTAAACTTTAAACCCCTACTTAAACCCTATTAAAATCCTAATAAAGTATGCATTAATTGTCTTCTTTTATCAATCAAAAATTCAATCAAATTAAAAGGTTTTTGGTATTTTGAATGCAATTGCCAATGTTAAATATGTTTTTCAATTAAATTATTAATTGATATTTTTTCAAAGTTTACTCTAAGAAATTTTAAGGGTAAAAATATTTTATAATAATTATAAAAATTATAATTTAAATTTAATTAATTATAAGAATATTAAATTAATTATATTATGGTAGTTATACGTTTAAATGGATTTAATAATAAATAAATTGGATTGGAGAAACTTAAATTATTAGGATTTCTTCTCTACTCATTAAAACCCTCTAATATCAAAGACATGAATCATCATATAAAAATGTCAAACTTTGAGTTTTCCAAAAATAATTAAGTTTTTTAAATTATAAATCAGGTTTTTGAAATATAGAGCTGTTCCTATCTTTTGAAATTTTCAGAATCCTTAAAAAATAAGGAATAAGCAACATAGTATAAATATTTTATCCTTTTTCCACAGAAAACTTATAAATTATTTTACAACACCAAATTCAAAATAATTGATTCCGTTATAAATATTATATGACAATTAGTAGACATATATTGTCAATTTATTCCCTTAAATATTACCTGATTTTACTGATTTGAGTAACTTATCAGAACATTTAAAGTCACTAATATATTAAAAATTATTAATAATTTTAGCTTATTTTTCCTTTTAAAATTTGACATATTTTAACTTTTAATTATTTGAACAATATACTGATGTATTTTTCTCAAATATTAAATCTATAATCAATTAATAATTTAAATTTAGAATTGAAAACATTCGAATGCCATTAGGTTGTGCATTCTTTCATTATCCGTTTTATATTATTATTATTATAAGTTAAGAAAAATCTATTTAAAAATTTAGAAAAAATGTTTTTTTAAGTATTAATCTAATTAAAAAGAACCTTAATTTTTAATTTAATAGTTTCATGTGATAAGAAATTGAAGTTTATTCTTTCCAGGAATAAATTATAATCAACTTGTGAATGATTATATTTATTTTGGTTATATATTTAAATAATAAAAATTAAATTATATTTTAAATACTACCTAGAAATATTGCTTCCTTAAATCATTAATCTCTACTAAGTCAGACTGGCTTTATTAAAGGATATGGGGCTGATACTTATGTTTTTGAAAACATTTATTGATAGAATAGTAAAAATTATAAGAATGTAATATTTAAAAGAAAAGTTATATCTGTAATTTATTGCTATAATAACATTAATTCTAAAATACATTAAAAAATAAAATTAAGGTCCTAATTCGTTATATTAATACAAAAGATCTAGGGATAATATACTTTATATTTTAAATAAAATAAACAAATTAAATATTTTGTTATTAAACTTGGAAATTAATCGTCATTTATACTGGATAATCCTAAATGAGACCTTATATAATAGCTTTCTAGTTACTGTGTTTTGACTATCTCAAGGAAAGAAGAAAAACGATTTTCTCAGATGCAGTGAGATGTTGAAATATTTTTTTCACAATATCTCTAATCAAGTTAAACTATGTATTAGCATACAGATATAAAGCAAAAACTTGCTAGTACATCTCATCAAGGCATAATCTCCTATAAAATACTTTTTTTAACAATTTATATGTTTTATTGGGTGCAATAAATATTAATTTTTGAAGTTATCTTTTTATTCATTGTTTATTGACCATTTTAATTAATTAATTAAATTCAAATTGATCTTATTATAATTTAATTTCATTAAACACTTATAAAAAAGCAATATGCAATTTATTTTAAAATTTTAAGAGAAATAAATTATTAAATTAATAATTATATAAAAATTGTAATTAATTAAAGCTTCAATTTAGCAAGTTTTATTAAATATCAAAGGTATAATAAGTAACATCATCCTTATTTGTAGATAATAAATTTTGATGTCACTTAAAAATATTAAATCTCAAAATTTGCTAAATCACATAAAATATATTTTAAACTTTTTTTAATTTATTACCGTTTTTAATTATTTAAAAATTCTTTTTTATTCATAAATTCTAAAAAACTTTGGATCAAGATAATATTTAAAGACGACTTTTGTTTCACAATCAATAAATATTTTTTTACGGTAAAAATTAATTTTAATATTTTTTTACCAATTAAACCAGATTTAAGTGGTTAAAGTGTAAGAAATTATAAATATTTAAATATTCTGTTTAATTTAATAGTGAGGTATAAATGTATATAAATTTAGATAGAATTTTAAATCTTATAATCTTAATTTATATTACATTCTCTATATAATCAATTTTGCATATTTATTAATATGGTTAGCGTAAGTTTCGATTTGTATAATTACAAGGAATAAATTTTAATTAAATGCTCAGATTTATCCAATAAATTGACAGGACTGATTAAATGCTATTAACAGGATAAATTATATTGTTTTCTCCCTTAAAATATAAGAATTATACTTTCTGACTTTTTTAAAGATAATTTATAATTTAACTTTGAAATTATTTATCTAAATATTTAATGGTATACCTTGCAGGCAGCTGATTTTATATATTTTAAAACAATTACATAAAGAATTTATTGAGAACATTATTAAATTGCTTGATTAACTTAGCATAAATAAAGCGATATTACTAACAATTAATTTTATAAATTAACCTATTCAATTTCAAAGATTAATTGTATAATTAAATTATTAGTTTTATTAAAATTCAATAAGCGTGAGTTCATTTTACAATGCATAATATTTCTTTCAATTTCTTAATTAGTAAAAGGGATAAAATCCAAGAAAATGATTAAATATAAAATTTATAATAATTATTTTAAACTATCTATGTATTTTTCCAATACATCTAGTATGGGTATTCGGTCTCATACAATGAGTTTGATATATATGTTTGTATATTTTTTTTATAAGGCAACTTTTGATAAATTTATTAGAATTAATAAACTAGATATCTCCTATTCTAAGAATTTGTTTCTAAAAAACGTAACATTTATGGGCAAAACACAAAGTGCATGGTCAGGAATGGGAGTTGATTCATTAGCCTAAATTCTAGTCTCCAATGTTGAAAATGTATCTATATTAATTTGTAATCAACCAATTTATTTAGGTATACCTTGAAGATAGTGGATAAACTTGTTCTAATTATACAGCAACTTGGCAAGAAATGTTGGCTCCTCCAATTACTATATGTAAATATATATATATATATATCATTAAGTTTTATTATAAGTTTTAATTACCATAATAAAATTTATTTATAGAGTGACAAACAATTAAAAATTATTAAAACAATCAATGAAGATTTATTTGTTATAGACACTACTTTACAGGCATATTTTATTTCAATAACATATGCCACAAATGTAATTATTTCATAAATTAAAACTATAATAATTGAACCAAAATGTTCATAGTAAAAACACTTTCTATAAAAATTGCTATAACTCAGTCAATTATTTCGGTTTTATTAATAATTTATTTACTTTAATTTCTTGGCTTTACCTGTAATGACTGTAAAATATATTTAATGCTTTTAAATTGATGTTTAATATTATTATTATTATTGTATATAATAATTCAATAAAATTAATGTTATTGTATATCAATAAAAGATACAAAAACTGTGAAAGCTTTACTGATGAGGGCTCCATTTATGAAAATCTTTCGAATGTAAGAAGCCCCACAAATCTGGGAGTGTATAAAATTGTGGGAAACTAAAATTTAAACATAACTAACAACACTTATAAGAATATCGTTGTAACATCAAACGCTTTAGTGAATTTTACAGATAGTTTTAACTCAATTTTAATTAAGAGATTTAGTAAAATATTTATTTTATTTTTATTAGAAATATATTGATCAACTCATTTATCTTTGATTAAAACCGAATTCAAGATGTATTTGTAATTATATTATATTAAACTCTAGTTTAAACAATTTTACCGTGTATTTATTTATTTAGTTATAAGAAAAATACAAATGGAGAGCTAAAATTAAAAATATTAATAATAAAATATTTAGTTTTATAAAAAAAGAGATATTTAATATAAAATATGCAAGGAAATTGTAATTGATAAAAGTTAATTGCTTTTACAATTAAAATTGTTAATATTATAATATTTTTTTAAATTGAATAATACACATTATCCAATTTCATTCCATATATATATAATATATATTTTATGGTTAAATAAAAATAATAATTTGAAATTGAAGATGTTTACAGTTTATAAAACGGAGGCTTGTTTAACATTGTTTAATTAACTGAAAGCATGCAGGAATTTAAATTTCAAATTACTAATAGCAATTAGCTAAAATACGAATATTTAGGGGAATAAATTGATTAATCAAAATTACACATGTTTTATTTTAAATATTAAATTAAATATATAAATCTAGGTACTTTACCGCAGTTTTTTATATTTAAACCTGTTTTGCGGTAGAGTACCCTAATTATATAAATAAAATTAAAATTAAATTCATAAATACAGCATTAATTTTTACAAAGAATGCATTATAAAAATTATATAATAAATTTCCTAATTATAAAAAAAATATTGTTACTCTCTAAGGCATTAAAATTTGAAGATTTTTACTTTTTATATTTTAAATAATTATTTTATTTAACATATTATATATCACTTTTTTATTTAATGCATTCTTTGTAAAAAGTAATGTTGTATTTATGAATTTAATTTTAATTTAATTAATATAATTAGGGTACTCTACCGCAAAACAGGTTTATACTATAAAAAACTGCGGTAGAGTACCTAGATTTATATATTTTATTTAATATTTAAAATAAAACATGTGTAATCTTGATTAATCAATTTATTCCCCTAAATGTTCGTATTTTAGCTAAATTTCTCGAATATTAATGTATAAACAATTTTTATTAAATATTTACTCACAGAAATTAGGTCCAGTGATATATTTTAATAGCTATTATTCCCTTTAAGAAATCGCATTTGTTAATTGTACTATTTCCAAGATTTCATAATCGTATATTAAATAACAAATTTATAGAATATTCTTTAAATTTCTTATAGTTTTAAGATTATAATTATATTTCTTTCAGAGATTTGTTTGATTTTTAATATATAAAAAGATTTATACAGAGTATAGAGGAGCTGTAATTTTTTCTGAAAGTGTAAACAGAGCTAATTTTATTTTTGAAAATAGTGTAATAAGTGATATAATAGCGCTTTAAGGGGGTGCTTTGTTTGATTTTGAAAGTAACATTGCCAACATTTCATTGATTATTGAAATAATAAGAATAATATTTTTAATTTTTGTTTTAGTTTATTATAAATATTTATTTAGGATAAGCCTCTAAAAATAATAAAATTAAATATATTCCCATTTATTAATAACAGTAGTTATGAGTGTTTGACAAATCTTACATTTATAAATGAAGCTTTTGATAATGCTTAATAGCTAAATTTTAGCTTTGGTCCTGCTATATATTAAAATGTATACTTTTTAAACTTTACTAAATATAATGATAGTTTTTCTATAAAATAAACTATAAAAGTAAAAAATTCAATTGGTTAATTTACATCAATAAATTCCACTTTTAAGCATTTTACAAGAATAAAATAAAAATTGAAATAAATAATAATAGTTCATTCAATTATTGTCAAAAAAAATTATGATTAAATTAATAGTTGATAATTACATCGCTATATTTTTAATGCATGAATTTTTCTGATTGGATTTTATTCCATCATTTAATTAAAAGGAAAGATTAAAAATATGCATTTTAATTACCTTGTATATAATTATCTATAAAGACAATTCCAAAACATACAGCAAAAAAAAATTGCTAAGAGTTATTACAATCTAGCAAGATTAAAATAATGTTAAATGAATATTAATTAAAGTTGGCCAAATTAAAAGATATTAAATATAGTTTTTTACCACTCTAGTAAATTTAAAATATCGCCTCTATATATTTTACTACTTATCTAATATTTTAAGGAAAGTTTAATATCAAATGTCTCTATTATTTAATTACTTTAATATTAATTAACTTATTTTGATTAAGTATAAGTGCAATGAAACAAAAAATAATTTTGGGGACAAATATATGTGAAAGCTGAAATTAAATATATATATAGATATTAAAAAATACATATTAATATTAATAATATTATTGAACTTTTGCTATTATAAATAATTATTCCAGTGAGTCAAGATTTAGTTTAAAATTTCTATATTTCTCAAATATTCTAATGATTGCGTTAATTCAATCAAAGGATCTGCTTTCTATTTCCAAAACTCGAGCTCTCAGTTAATAATTAATTCAACTTTAATTTTTTTAAAAAAGTACAATATTTTTCTTGATATTAATATTCAATAGATATTTAAATTTAAACTTTCTTAAAAAATTAGGCAAACTAAGGAAGCTCAATATACTGCGAATTGTGTAATTTAATTATAGATAATTCTTAATTTATTAATAATACTGCAAGATCTGGAGGAGCTATTTTTACTGATAATTATTTTTATTAATTAATCTACAATGTTAAACATTAACTTTTAGCTGAAAAATTATAAAAAAATATTAAATTAGTAAGTTGATTTCAAGGTGGATCCCACTTAGCACTTTCTAATAGAGCTTTCTATACTAAGGTCTATCGAGGGCAAGTAGGGGTTGCTGCAACGCATTAGTGACCAGTCGACAATGTTCATTCTGTCAGCTAATACACTAATCGAGTGGGCTTGAACATCAGGATTTCCCTTCATAGATTTTGCTTGAGTTCAGTTTCCTAGGTAATAAGGAGCATGATGAAGGTACACTCTGCCTTCAAAAATGAGAAGACGAAAACTATTGAAGCCCACGATAAGGTTTTTCTCCCACACCGGGTTAGGGTGCTGAAGCTACCACAGCGAAAGGACAGGGATTACGTTTCCTATCATCGGTGGGACCGGTAAGCTTTTTTCTTCAGATTCTGTCATTTTAGTTGAATTCTATGAACTCTGTTGTTCAGATTATGCTGGCATCATCTTGTTTAGGAGGAGACTAGGTGATATCGAGCTTGGTTTTTTCGGAGTTTTCTACTTCATGACTGCCACGCCAACTCACTCAGATACTTCTACGTCACGACTAAGATTGATGGTTTGATTTTAGTATTAAAACAGTGATATGTTAAATTTATTTGATTTTAATAATTAAACACACAGCTGAAAAATTATTTCAATTTTAAAGGATAACAAAGTCACTATTTAAATTTCAAATTTAACAGCAATTAATAATACAGCAAGCGATATTGGTGGGTTTATATGTATAACAAGGTCAGATGTGATAAGTTAGGAATAAAGTTATGTTTCAATTGTAGATTCGCAGAAAATTTATTAGAACTTTGCTTTAAATAGAGGTGGACTGATGTATCTAA
Organism: Oxytricha trifallax; assembly: GCA_000711775.1. Taxonomy (NCBI): domain Eukaryota; phylum Ciliophora; class Spirotrichea; order Sporadotrichida; family Oxytrichidae; genus Oxytricha; species Oxytricha trifallax. The sequence goes on from ARYC01002210.1 coordinate 31,725, forward strand.
AGAATATCAATATAAATTAATATTATTACATTTTTAAATGGAATATCGGATATCTTTTTAATTTATTAGAATAAATGTAAGATTTTATTATTTTTATGAAACATATTTAATATCAAGGCTTAATTGTTAATAGAGAGAAATCAAATAGTTTAGCAATAAGCATTAGTTGAAGGTGGTGCCTTCTATATTTCTAAAATTAAATATCAAATTAATGTTATATATTAGTGAAGCATAGAAAGTTAAAATTTCAAGTTGCAATGTCATTAGTTCAATTGCAAGTACAGGTGCTATGATTTATACAGCCGCTCGAGATGCAAGCATATATTTAGAAGACACTTTAATAGACTGCTAAATGTAAATGAGTGGTTAGATTTAATTATTTTTACGCTTTTCTTAATGATTTTTTAAAAAATAAGTTTAAAAGTTGAATTTTTTAATTTAATGAGTGGAGCATAGCTTTATATCAAAGATACTATAGTTATGAAAAATTATATTTATTTTAATGAATTCATAAAGAAATACCTACAAAAACTGTTATAATGCTTAAAAATCAGGAATTTACATTTTAGAAAAATCGAATATGGAAGATGTTAATTCTTCCTATTCGAATAATTAAGATTATAGATAATATTAAATTCTCTATAATATTATTATTCAAATAATTATGGATTAACAGGAGGAGTATTTATCTTGTTTTAAAGCAAATTATAAATCTTAAATTCAAACTTTACCAATAATTCTGCTAATTAAGGAGGAGTATTTTAAGTATCTTAAGATTCTTTCTTAAACATAACTTCAAGCAAATTACATTATTATATTTAATGCTAGAATAAATTTGACAATAATTCAGCAACTAAATCTTCTGGGGTAATCTTCTTAACATAATATTAATATCTACTTATTTCTTCTATAACTTATTTTATTTATACATATATAACATCAAACTCAACTTTCATAATTTAAGACAGTTCCTTTACAAACAACAAAGCTGAAGAGGCCTCATTTTCTGAAATTTTAGGGAGCAACACGATTAAATATTTATAGATAGTGAATTCAACTTTCATAAATAATACTGCTTCCAAGAATACAATGTCGATTAAGTACGCTAAGTTAAAGATTACAAATTGCAGCTTTATTGATAATTAAGCCGAGACCCAATCTAAGAATATATATGTGGGGATGTCTACTATAGAAATTGAGAATTGTGTTTTTAATATTGTGTAGATGTATACCATTTCATTAAGAAAATAGTTTTAATTATTTAAATATATATAAATATATATATGCCAGGTAGGATTAATCCCCAGTATTAATTTCTGTACTGCTTTAAATAGTAGTAATATATATTTTCGAGTATTAAAATAAATAATTCTAGTATATATTATAAAATGATATAGTAAAATCATGTTTGTTTTTATTGCTATAAAATGAAATCCTAATTAATAATTATTTAAATAGTGATAATAATATTTGTATAAAAATTGAGATCTTTTATATATTTTAAGCAATAGCAGCATTACAGATTTTAAAGAAAAACTTTCTAAAATCAACGAAGAAAAAACAGTTGGTGCTTTAATTATAATTTTTTAGATAATAAGTTTAATTATATAAGTAATAAAAGATTATGATTTATTTTTATATTTTAGATGATTATATCCAATTATAAATTTAATAAATTTATTTTTATTAATAAATAAGAAATCAGATAACAAATAATATTTGTTTACTAATCAATAAAGTAATTTCTAATTAGAATATATCATTCTAAATTATTAATATTTTGTTAATTAACATTAAAATCTTTATAAAATATTATTTTTTCATGCTTATTTATCAGCTATTTATGATGTCAATCTCACAATACTCAATTCTTCGTTTGAAAATGGTTTAGCTTATCAAGGGGGTGCCCTCCAAATTTCAGGGGATAGTTATGCAAACATCTATAATTCAAATTTTACAAACAATGCTGCCTAACTACTAGGTGGGGCTATCTATGCTACAAGATATAATGAGTTCAATATAACTCACTGTGAGTTTATAAATTCAAAATATTTAAGATATAAATAATTAAAGTATATATAATAATTACAGTTCATAGACAATTATGGCAGGGATTATGGAGATGACATTTATGTTTAAAATTCAGAGTACTTAATTACTATCACATAAACTTACATCAAGAATTCAATTGGGAAATAAGCAATATATGCAATAATTTACAATTTACTCTTTTCACTTTTAATAATTCATATTTCTCATCGTATTTTCTAATAATATATATTTTAATAATGCAGATAACGCTTTGATTAAGTTAATAGATTCAAAGATAGAAGATATATAAGATACCTCAGCCGATAAATTGAATTTAGGAGGGGCTGCCCTATTTTATAACTGCTAGTAACTCGATATCATTAATTGTGAATTCAAGAACATAAGTTCATATGAAGGAGGAGCAATTTAAGTAATTATATATTTTAAATATGAAATATATGCTTGATTTTATTGTGAAATAATATTATATATTTTATAACTCAATTTATATATGGGAATCAGAAGATAGCAAAGACTAAACTGCTAATTATACACTATCTCAAAAATATAAAATGTCTAACAGTACTTTTGCAAATTGTAAAAAAATTATGATTCTGTAAAAAAATTAATATTCTTAAAAAATTAATAATAACTAAAACTATTAAAATCAATTGTTCATCCTAGAATAAAAACCTAAAAAATTTATTTTTGTGATTTAAAAAATTAAAATAAATAAATTATCAATTAATTTTATCAATAACTAGAATAAAAAATATTCAAGAAATTTGAAAAATATTGAAATCTTTTTGTTAATTATTGAATTTAGAAATTATATATTATTTAATAGGTAAGGATATTTATAGAAATTTATTTTGATAAATTAAATTAGAATTTAAGTTTTATAAATAAAACTAATTTCTATTTTAAATATATATGAAACTATAATGACAAAATGCTTTTTAATTTAAGATTTTAATGGTGGCGCTCTATACTTAAGCAATCCTCAATCATTGTCGATATAAAATACCACGTTCTTTAATAATACTGCTTCATCTCAAGAAAATGTTGAATTTTTTCTATATAAATTATATTATTTGAATATAAAATAATTTTTATATAAATGTCAAAACTTCTGGAAATGGTGGAGCTTTATTTTATACATGCAGTAGTTATAAGGGGTTGTGTTCAGTTGAGATGTCAGATAATAACTAATTTATCATTAAAATGTAATGAAATTCTGCATTCCAATCAAATAAAACCCCAATATTATCTAACTTAAACTTATTAACATTATCTTATTTATCCTCAATCATGCGGGTGTCTAAGGTGGTGCGATATACTGGAATGAGAAAGAGCCGATAATTAACTAAACTATATTAACTCAATCACTTGCTCAATAGCAATCTATTTAAAACCCAGGATAATCTTTAAAATACAATTAAAATGTAAATTTGTAATAATTTTTCTTAATAGTATTAATTTGATATAATTTAATCTCAAATGTTCGTAAATAACACAGCTGGTTAATATGGAGATATCATCGCTAGCTATCCGTAGAGATTAGCAGTTATTAATGAAACTATATATGAAAGGTAACTAATTTAAAAAGGAGTCATTACTTAAGATGACTTGCAGAGAATGAGAAGGCAGTTAAATTAAGCTAATGATATGTTATTAAATTATTTGTATTTAACGAATAAAATCAAAAGGACAAAATGAAATGTATAATCAGTTTTTGCTGATTTTTGTAAAAATTAAAATTCAAAAATCAATGAACTCCCTCAATTGCTTTTTTGTTATTTATACTTTTTTAATATTAAATTCCTTTATTAAAATAATCAGGAAAGTGTATATAAATGAGTTAAAATAAACATTTAATTAAAAAAATTCAAATTCTTTTTTATTTTATAAATGATAAAGTACATAATAGCAAAAGAGATCTAGTAGATATAAACAATTACTAGTAAACCTAAGTAGATCTTCTTGAATCAGTTTTTAATCAGTTTAGAAGTGGAGGGTATATTAACACCACTTATCTGGCAATAGTTGATAAATATGACTAAATTGTCGGATCAGATTAGAATTTATATGTTTATAACTACAAATACTATGTATCCTCCTATAGTAGAGGGAACGAACAGCTTTAATCTTAAAAAAAAGAAAAATTAAACTTAATATTTAGGTTTAATTCCACAATATTTATTAAATGCATAAGCTGGAGTTGTAAAGCTAGAAAATATAATGTTTTATTCTACACCAGGGTTTAATTAGAGCATAATTATATTAAACGATGGTATAAGTCTTAAGAAAGAGTCTAATATAAAGTTAATGAAAGAATTAAACAAAACTTTCAATTCATGTTATGCTATATCTATATTTGCCAAAATAACTATGAAATTTCTTATTAAATGTAAATAAAACGGACTTAAATTACAGACTGAAGATATCTTTGAGAAAGTGTTTAATGGGTGAGTAATTTACCTAGGCTGGTAAATGCACAGAGTGCAATCCAGGCTACTCTTTGAAAAATATGAGTGAGCCCAGCATTTGTGACGAGTGCCCAGATTAAAAGGCTTTTTGTCACGGAGGAGCATTTATAGGGCCTAAACCAGGCTTCTGGAGAAAGAACTATTACACAGATACAATCATCTAGTGTCTTAAATTTATTTATTTTACATAAAATTCCTTTAAGCAGCTCATTTTATAAATAATAGATATATCTTTACTAACCAGCATGTTTAGGGATGTTACCGCCAAATAATAATCCAAAGGGAGACTGCTTTACAGGCTATTAAGGTATTTTGTGTGCTGATTGTTAAAATGACTTTTCACGAGCAGGTGAATTCTAATATAAGTAATATAAGAATATTATTAAAAAGTAAATTGCTTTATTTCATAATAAGGTTAACAACTATTCTTAATAGTTTTATTATTTTAAATTCTAATGCTAAAGATGTCCTTCAAATGAAATTAATGTTGTCAGATTTAGCTTTATTATAGATTAATTCTTTTTAAATTATAGATTGCTGTTCACTCTTCTAGGAGTGCTATTTCTTCTAGTTTTAATGATCCGTTCAACTTTAATGAGCGCACATGATAAAACCAACATCACAAATATTTTCCAAAAGATTTTGATGAATCATTTCTAATTACTCATGATGGCATCAAGCTTTGAATTTGAGTGGTCACAAATATATTTAAATATATCATAAAATCAATAATGATAAAAAACATATAAAAGTCGTAATAATTAGTAGACTTTTTCACATAAACTAAACAAGCTGCTACTGTGTCAACTTAAATCATTAGCATTTATTAAAATTATACAATGTTAAAGCAAAATATGTTTTAAACTCTATAAATAAATCATTTAAATATTGTATTATGATTACCCATATTTCATTGATATGGTCAAAAATAGATTTCTTAAAATAAAGATTTGAAATTTTTTATTTTAATTTTATAATTGACTGCTTCCTTAATCGAAAGAATAATGAAGATGGTACACTCTCAGAAAACAGAGTATTCTTTGTCAAATTATTGTAAAAATTATTCTTTTATTAAGAAAGTTCGTGTAATATAATAAATTTTCTTAACATAATATTATAGCAATAGTAATTATCGCAATATTGCCACTAGTTATGTGTATAATTTGTGTTATGACATGGTCAATGATAAAACTAAACTTATTAAATGGTAACATTTATAATTTGTTAGATATTTTAGATGTTTATTAGGAAAGAATATTGATTTGCTAAATAGATCTATTTCAAGCATTGTTATAGCACTCTTTCTGATTCATCCTTCAGTTATATTGTAAACTTTGTGTAAAATTACTACTATAAATCTTAAAATTCTGAATATTATTTAATTTTACATGTTCTATAACTTCAAATGCAAGGATATTGATGGCGAGATGCGTATAAGAAACGACTTGGAGATTCAATGTTGGTCAGATTAACATAAATACTATAGTTTTTATTTTGCAATTCCTAGTATTGTGGTCTGGGGTTTAGGGATACCACTTGCTGCTTTTGTCATATTGTTTACCAAAAGATAAGCAGAATATTTAGGTTAATAAATCCAGATATTATAAAAATTATTATATAATTTTGAATTAAATTATTTTTGATAAATTGATTAAAGCGCTTGATACATTTGAAATCAGATAAAGATATGGGTTTCTATATAGAGGATACAAATAAAGCTTTTAAACCCCCCCACCCCTTTTAAAAAGAATATTCCATTTATAATATATATATATTTATATATATTTGTATATATAAAATCATAGAAAATTACTAAAAAGTGTGTTTAATACTATGTATAATATTATCAAAATAGATTTAAAATGGGAAATTATTAAAATAAAATGTAAAATTAAATTAAAAATGGAATTTTAGTATTTTTTGATTTTTATAGTATCGTTTTAACTGATATTGATTTGAATTTGATATATTTTAACAGCCAATAATTTGACTCATCGATAAATCAAATTAGATTTATCATATCTTAACTGTAGACCCTTTAAATTTAACTTTTAAAATTTTTAACTCCTGATAAATTAATATCTCTCTATACAAAATAGCTATGAAAAAATTTTAAAAGTATAAGATGTAGAGAAAAATTTAACGACTAACTTTCATTCTTGTTGTATTCACAAAAAATTTTACCCCATCGAGATAAATCGATTTTAAATATTTCTCTGCCCCAAACTTCTTCCTTCTTATCTCTTCAACCAAATTACTTGAGGACTTGGTCTAAATAAGTTTTTTGTGCATTTAATCAAGGTCTACATTTTATCTTCTTTGAGTCTTTCATCAGGAAATTCATACGCATTTTTATCGTTAAAATACACGAAATCATATGAATTTTTTTTGACTTTCACTAAAATCGAAATATCTCTATGAGTGATTTTTTCCATGAATTATGAGTAGGATGGAACATGTAGCTTATGTTTTGATCTACATTATTCCTTCTAGAGTCAAGTCATGAAAAAAATCGCTGCCCGAGATAATTTCATTTCTTTGCAGGTACTCGACCAAATTTTGATGTTTGTTACATTGTAACAAACATCACCTCTAGTCAAATGGACACATTTCCAAATGGACACAAATTCCGGACACAAACTCCGGACACCATTCCAAAGTTAGAACTCAGATCTCATCACTTATCTATCACTTTGAACGAAGATATACTCCTTTTTCCATCACAGTACAACTTTTTGATTATGAGGGGGTTCGAAAAAGAGGATTTCGAGGTTTTTTCTCTTGGGTGAAAAGATATTGAAAAATTTAGAATTATGTTTTGATAGACAATTCTATAAGCTAAGTAGAATATTTATATGAAAATTTATAGACATTAGGTTAGAGAGTTATTGAAGTCAAAAGTCAGAGCATCCAAATTTTACTTTTCCCTCAATAACTTCCTTCAGTGTGAGATTCATGGAAGATGAGTAGGGTAGAAGTTGTAGCCCATACCCTAAGCTATCGAATAGGGCATATATTCCAATACAAATTCCTTTAGGATACAGAGATAAATTGAAAATAAGGTCAAAAATTTTGTAAAATGAAGAGAAATATTGAAATCGATTTTCCTCGCTTGGCAAATTAGATGATGAAAAACTCAAATCAAATCTTAAGCAGATTATCTCATGAAGAACATTTCTTCTCCTATAGTCAAATCAGTAGCTAATTGCATTAGAGAGATAAATCAAAAATAAATCTGAAATGGAAAATAAAGTATGAAATTTTATATGTAACAAACATCACTCATATAAATTCTTGAGGCAACGAATTTAGGATTTTTATGAAGAGCAATACTTCAAAACCCCAAAACCCCTTAGTGAGGTTTATAAGTGCTTTGATTTGTAGCGTATTGTTGGGGTCTTATTGGGGTTAGTAGAGAAATTAGGCCAATTTGCAATATGAGAAATAGAAATTAGCAAAATTTAGGGTCTATATATGATGAGAAATATTTAGATTTACTGCTTAAGCTTAGGTATGGTACGGTATTAATATAGATTAAGTCAAACCAGTACTGAATTATGCAGCAATAGCAAAGCTCTTACACAAGAGTGCCTCTACTGTTAGGTATCACTGCATGTTAGCTGTTTAACATTTTAATTCAGGCACTTGAAAGCATCCTGCAAGAAAATAAAAGTTCTCACAGCACCATATTGACTACCTCTGCGACTCGAAGACTTTGAAGTATTGGGCACACTTTACAGTAGACTAGCGAACTGTGATGTTTCATCGCAAGTTTCCTGACATGCGTATCTCGCCTTAGACTATAGCCAATATTTATAGAGAAATGGTATTACTTTCAAGACTGTCAACAGAGTGAAGAGAGTGATTGATTTTACAGTGCCATTTTATAGTAATAATTTAAACTATATATATGATTAAATGAAGAGGGCTATTACTAATAACATCAAGTTCATACACGCTGATGAAGCTGTATTCATCTTCAACACTTTTATTAATAAGTCTTGGTATAAGAAGTATGATAATATAGAAGTTTATGACTAAAAAGTGAAGGTAGTCACCCATGCAATATTAGCTGGTATAAGTGAAGATTTAGGCTTAGAGAGTTATGTTATTCACCCTCGCTCTATTAAGCGAGAGTAGTATATAGAGTTCCTACATAAGCTCAGAGAGAAGTATAGTAACAAGAGATCATCCTGTTTGTTGATAACCTCTCAGTTCATAAGACTAAGGAGTCTAAGAAAGCTTTTGAAGAGCTAAACATAACTCCTGTATACAACGTTCCTTATAGCCCATAATTTAATGGAATTGAATTGTACTGGAGTTAAATCAAGACTCACTACAAAAAGCTGCTGCTGTATCATCTTATGCATGACTTGCCCATCGATACAGTTGACTTAATTCAAAGCAGCTGTAAGAGAGTGAGCATAGATAAGACAACAATTTGTGCTATAGAGGGAAGAATGAATGTTTATAAATAAGTTTTAGATTTAAACGAATGAATATATTCACATATTAAATTAACCCAGAAAGGCATTTGGCTTCTCTTTCTTCTCCTCTTCTTATGGCTTGCCTGGGCCCATGTTTCTTCTCTTAGTGCCAGCACCTGCATCTATATTCATTTCATCTGGCTTTTAAACATCTTTATAAAGTTTCTTGCTAACTTCATATATTTTCTATGACTTTCTCTCTCTGTGAACCTTTGCATTCTCTTTCATAAGATATATGCCAGTGCCAGATTTCCCTATAAAGTTATAAATCAATGCTTACTAGAGAGGTAAGGATGCTTCTTAAGCTCAGCGAGCCAGGCCTCACTTATTAGTATGCCTTGCTTCTTTTAATCTTCAGGAGAAATAGAGTAGCGTTTTTTGTGAGCTTCTCAATGATCTCTTTGAGATAACTCTCTCTTAAAGTGCCAAGAACACCAAAGAAGAAGCTCCTTTCTGGAAGCTTGTTGGAGAGTTGTTTCTTGGTAGTAAGATAAACGACCAACTCTTCATCATTCATCGCATCCTCGTAGAGATTAGTGACTGAAATCTCTGGGTAGTTTGGTATATCTATCAACTTTATTTCATTGTTTTTGAAGGCTTTCTTCTCATCGCAGAGTATAGCTTTTAAGAATGAAATTTTGGTACCTTCCATCGTTGGAAGGAATAAACCCACTATAGTATATGATTCAGTATATGTCACATGCTTACCATGCTAAGAGAGGTATCGATAGAGATCTTCCTTGCTTCTAAATCTTGAGATCATTTCTTAAGCTTCAACCCTCTTCATTGCAGTACTTATAGATTCCCTCCTTGTTCCTTCTCTTCTTATTGAATTTCAAATTATAATATATAGAGTTCTGGGGATCCTACTATTAAAAATCTTAGTATTAAATATGGGCATCTTATAGGAGGTCAACCTGGTAAGGATACGTGGAGAAAGCTGCCAAAAGCTGTATCAAACTTTAGAGATGGAGCTCCATTATTATCAATTTAGTTCCATTAAATTAGTACTAAATTTGTTTAAATTTAATTAGTACGGTACTAAATTCGTTTAAATTTAATTGGTACCAATTTAATAGTACCAAAACTTAATTAGTACCAAGTTTTAAACTAATGAGGTTTTAATGGAAAAGTTCCAAAATGGTTCAAAACCTAATTGGTACCAGTACCAACTCGATTTTTTACTTGGTTGGTACCTAAATCAAAATTATTAAGTATGAAATTAGAAAAATTATATTTATAAACTAAGCATAAATATGATCTCTAACACCTTATATTCAACCATAATTGTTGTCGTATCAACTCCTATCCAGAGTGACTATAGCCAGAATAGTTATTAGAGCTTTATAATAGAAATTTAAATTTGAATTAAAACATGGCGTCCAACTTAAATCGTAAGGCAGTTTCTCTTGGAACAGGTCAATCATTACTCAACTTTGGCTCCTCCAAGAAACCAGAAGTAATTTATATTGAAAAGGAGTTTGAGCTAAGAGCTCTAGAGTTTGAAGCTGAGGTCTTTAAAATATAAGTTTAAAACAAGAAGAAGAGTGCAGAGATAGGAGTTTAAATATAAGTTGAATTGGTTGAGGAAGATAAGGAACAGCAACCAATTGAAAAAATTAAAACATTTTAATGTGAAGACTGCTAAAATTTCTTCTCAACTGAGTCGAGCTTGAAGAGGCAAATTAAAGAAGTACATTCTGGCAAAGCCAAGATCTATTTTAAACATGACAAAGTGGATGGAAGGTACCAATGCACAACATGCATGAAGTAATATACTCACTCAGCCAAAGTAAAGAGGCATATGCAAAAGCACCACTTAAGTGAATTCCTAATTAAAGATAAAGAAACTTAAAAGCTTATACCTGCTAAAAAGAAAAAATAATTCTCTTGAGTCATAAAGAGAACAGGAGGAAAGGCTCAAGAGGCAGAAGCGTTTTGAATCAATGAATCAGCCAGCAA